>PVJL010018917.1:0-14974 GCA_004026885.1 Lyroderma lyra | reverse complement strand
GGAGGGGAGAAAGGGGAGGGGTGGGAGAGGAGGGGGGAAGCTAAATATAAGGTGATGGAAAGAGAAGTCACATTAGGTGGTGAACTTATTATACATCAAGTTGACAATGCACTGTAGAATTGTATGCCTGAAACCTATGTAATCCTTGCTAACAGATGTCACCCCAATAAGTCTAACAATAAAAATGAATTTAAAAATATAATAATGAATGAAAAAAAAAAGAAAAAGGAATTGTCTGATCATATGGTAACTCTTTTCCCAAATTTCTGAAGAACCTCCACACTGTTTTCCATAGCTGTTGTACCAATTTGCATTTCCACCAGCAGTGTGTGAGGGTTCCTTTTTCTCCACAGCCTTTCCAGCACTTGTTATTCCTTGTCTTGTTGATAATAACTGTTCTAACAGTTGTCAGGTGGTATGTCATTGTGGTTTTGTTTTACTTTTCCCAAATAGCTAATAAAATTGAGGATTTAAAAAATATATTTGTGAACCATTTGTATGTCCTCCTGGAAGTATCCGTTCAGGTTCTCTGCCTACTTTATAATTGAACTCTTTGTTTGTTTGTTGTTGAGTTATATGGCTTCTTTATATATTTTCAGTATTAACACTTTATCAGAAGCATTGCTTGCAAACATTTTCTCCCATTTATTTGGTTGTTTCTTTGCTTTGTTGATGGTTTCTTTTACTATACAGAAGCTTTTAAATTTGACATAGTCTTATTCATTACTTTTTGTTTTTACTTCCTTGCCTTTGAGATCAGGTTTATAAAGTGCTCTCTGAACCCAAGGTCTATAACTTTAGTACAGATACATTATTTATACAGTTTATTGTATCAGGTCTTATGTGGAGGTCTTTAATCCATAAACAGAGAAGGTCTTTAATCCATTTTGAGATCATTTTAGTATGTGGTGACAGATTGCAGTTTGGATTCATTTTTTGCATGTGGTTTTTCAATTTTCTCAGCACTATTTACTGAAGGGAATTTCTTTTCCTCATTATATATTTTTTGTCAAAAATTATTTGTTCACATGTTTGTGGGTTTATTCCTGGGTTTTTATTCTGTTCCTTTGGCCTGTGTGTTTATTCTTCTGCCAATACCGTGTCATTTTGATTATTGATGGTTTGTAGTATAGATTAAAATTGAAGAGCATAGTACTTCCAGCCTTATTCTTTTTATGTAGGATTGCTTTTGGTATTCAGTGTCTTCTGTAAATCCATACAAATCTGATCATTTTAAAAATCTATTTCTTGAAAGAATGTCTTCGAGACTTTGATGGAACTTGTGTTAAATCTGTATATTGCTTTGCATAATATGACTATTTCAACAATGCTGAGTTTTCTAATTCATGAACATGTAATATCTATTCATCTATTCATTTCTTTGTGTCCTCTTCAATGTCTTTTAATAGTGTCTTATAGTTTTTAACATATAAGTCCTTCATGTTTTCTAAATATTTCATGGGTATTGATTTTCTCATTTGTTTTTCTAAAGTTTAGTGGTTGGTATATAAAAATGCAATTGATTATTGTGCCTTGCTTTTGTATCCTGCAACTTTACTCTATCTGATTATTGCTTCTCATAGTTTTCTATGAAGTCTTCGAAATTTTCTTTATAAAGAATCATGTCATCTATAAATAGTGACAGTATGACTTCTTGTCTCCCAATTTGGATACCTTTTATTCCTTTCTCTTGCCTGATTTCTCTGGCTAGAACTTCCAGTACTATAATGAATAGCAGTGGTGACAGGGATCATCCCTGTCTTGTTCCTGATCTTAGGGAAAGGGGCTTCAGCTTTTCCCCATTCAGTATGATATTAGCTGAATATTTGTCATATATGGCCTCTATTATTTTAAGGTTCTTTATTTCTATACCCATTTTATTCAGTGTTTAATAATAAATACATATAATATCTTGTCAAATGCTTTTTCTGCATCAATTGATATAATCATATGATTTTTATTTTTTACTTTGTTTATCTTGTGTATCAAACTGATTGATTTGCATATGTTGAACCATCCTTGTGCCCCTGAGGTGAATCCCACTTGATTGTGGTATATAATCTTTTTAATGCATTGTTGTATTTTATTTGCTAATATTTTCTTTAGGATTTTTGCATATGTGTTAATCAGAGATATTGGTTTATACTTTCCTTTTTATGTATTCAGGTATTCGTGTTAGAGTAATGTTCACCTCATAGAATGAGTTGGGAAGTACTGCCTAATTTTCAATTATTTGGAAAAGTCTAAGGAGTATAAGTGTTATTTCTTCTTAGAATGCTTGATTATAGTTGGTGAAACCATCTGGTCCTGGGCTTTTGTATTTGGATAATTGTTTCAATTTTTTTACTATTGATAGGTCTATTTAGATTATCCAGTTCTTCTTTGTTCAGTCCAGTTAGGTCACATGTTTCTAGAAACTTGTCCATTTCTTCTAGGTTGTTATATTTGGTGGCATAAAGCCCTTCATTATATTTTCTTATTATCCTTTGTATTTCTGAGGTATCATTCATAATTTCTCTTCTTTCATTTCTTGTTTTGATTATTTGTGTCTTTTCTTTTTGTCCTTTGGTCATCCCAGCCAGGGACTTTTCAATTTTATTGATGTTTTTTCAAAGAAGCAGCTCTTTGTTTCATTAATCATTTCTACTATCTTTCAGTTCTCAATTTCATTTAGTTCTCCAGTTTTTATTTCTTTCCTTCTGCTGACTTCAGGTTTTTTCTGTTCTTCTTTTTCTAGTTATTTATGATGGGATGTTTACTTGTGATTTTTTTTGTTTGTAAATATAGAACTTTAATGATATAAATTTTTCTCTTATTACTGCTTTTGCTTCATCCCAATAGCTTCAGTACATTGTATTTTCATTGTCATTAGTTTCTATGTATTTTTAATTTCTTCTTTTATTTATTCTTTGATCAAGTCAGTTTTTCAAGTTTTTTTATTTTTAAATTTATTGGAGTAATAATGTTAGTAAAAATGGCATAGGTTCTAGGTGTACAATTCTACAATACATCATACACGTGTTGTGTTACATGTTAATCACCCAGAGTAAGTTCATTTTTTCATCACCATATGTTTAAAACCCTGTTTCTTTTCTCCCACCTCTCTTACCCATATCTTCAGATCACACCTAAACTATTGATTATGTCCATGAGCTTTTGTTTCTTTGTTGCTTTCAGGTTTATGTCCCACATATGATTGAAATCATGTGGTTCTTGGTTTTTATCTGTCTGGCTTATTTCACTTTGTTTGATGGTTTTGAGGTCCATACATGTTGTCATAAACGGCCCTACTTCATTTTTTCTTATGTCTGAGTAATATTTCTTTGTGTATATGTACCTCAGCTTCCTTATCCAGTTGTCTATCAAAGGACACTTTGGCTTTTTTCATGAGTTGGCCACCTTGAATGGAGCTGTGGTGTACACTGGGGTACATAAATCTTTGCGGACTAAGGTTTTCAATTTTTGGAAAGAGATACCTATGTCAAGTCCAGCTCGACAGGGGATAGGGACAAGTGAAGGGTACTGCAGAATTTAAAGAAAACACACACAGAAGACAGTGAGAAAAGATGGGAACAGAGAACTCAGAGTCTCAAGGACTAAAAGCCCCAAGCATGGGTTCCTCAGCATATTTATTATTTGCTTAAGGAAACGAGGTTAAAAAAGAAATACACTTTCTCTTTCATCAGCATTGTTATAGCCTTGAATGTCTTGAGATGGTGTGAGAAAGCTGCATATCTCTTCCATAAACAGACGGTGCTGCCAAGACAGCGTTCTGTCCTGGCAAGACTCGGCGTTCTGGAATCCACACGTCTGTTTACTTCAGGGAAACAGCCTAGTTGCAGACCACCTCTCCACATTTCTCCCTTTTTTTGTATGGCAAAAAATGCTGACTTTGCCACTTTTTTTTGCATCTGAGATTGAAATGCCTTTTGTGTGCATCAGAAGACTAAAAATAAGCATAAAATACAAATACATATTAGTATTAAATCACCTATTATCTCTCCACCTGAACCTTTTACCCAATTGATAGAATTTAAATATTGTAATCTATCAGAAATGGCTACCATAGTATCAGAGGAAGGTAATAGTTGCTGCTGAGCCTGTTTTCTATCCAGAACATCCACTCTAATTGAGAAATATCTAAGAATAAATTTTCCTTATGTCCTAACAATTGTCTTTGTACAGTAGCCCAAGAAGTACCAGAGGTCTTACAATGATGGGGAGTTACAGAAAAGCTGGTTGTATTCCAATCACATTTCAGCTTCAACTGTTTTCTCAACATATGAACTTCTTCTCCTAAAGTTAGTACAGCATTTTCTAAATCTACTAAGTGTATATTAATTTTTTGATCAGTATGAACTTGACTTTCCCAAGCCAAGCTGGCATTCTTATGTCACTTTTGTACCAATTCTGTGGCCTGGATGCTCTGATGTAATGCTATTCCAGAAATAGAGGCTACAGTAGTAAGAGCATTAATTCCCATAATAGTTGCAATAACCATACCTATAAAATGTTAAGAACATCTTAACAAACTATATAAAACATTTAATAATGCATGCATATCAGGAGGGGCTTCCTAGACTCTTTCTTTGACATTGGCATCCAAATACCTCTGGGGCATCTCAAAACAACAACATTGTCATTTGCAGAATATAAGGAGTGATTTTAACAAGTGAACAAGTGACAGGAATTAGTAGGATGATGTAATTCCACCTTTGTGAAATCCAAGGTAAATTGACCTTTAAGGAAATGTAAGGATTATTAACACAGGATTGTACAAAATGAGTATAATTCTGAGAGATGTTAAAGAACAATGAATAATTAGGGGAATGATGGTATTGCCTATCTCATATTTTAATTGGACCTGAACTCATAGGAATCTTCCAAAAGGATTCCTGATAGGGACCATGGGAAGTTCATGGAGCCAAAGACAACATACCCAACTCATGCCAAATAATAGGGAGAGAAGAATGGGTGAGGATGGTATGATTATATCTAAAATCACTCCATTTCAATGTTTTTCCGACTGAGCAGGACTCATTTGCAGCTCTACAATTTGAGTTCACATACTTCTTAGGAGATTAATCAGTTACAATTTCATAGGTCTCATTTAGTAGTACTGCTCTACTATTCCCTCTACGTCTTTCCAAACATATTTTATTTATTCCAAGATATAATACCTTCTTTTGAGTACAAATTGGAATGTCAGGAGGATTGTCACTATTATTACTTATGTTATATTTAAAGCTTAATCCAAATAACAAATTTAACTGAGAATGAGAATAGTTATTATGTTTGGGAATTATTGATAACAAAGCTTGATTAGCTAATGACAAACATCCTGGGACAGGTCCTACACAAAGTGATGAAGTATCAAAGGCCAGAGATCCATTGAATATCATTCCTTCTTGAAGATGAAAGAGCAGTCGATTATCTTCAGGTCTGGGAAGCCAAGAATCATTAATATAAATGGGAGGGAAATTCATCCCAAGTCATGAGGTGCAATAAAGGTACATTAGGAATATAAACTTAATAAGTATAATTAGTGTTAGTAGCCTCAGATATAGGTAAAATATTTACAGAAACAGTAATAACTGAAAGCATAGTTATAAACAGATTAGAGGCAGAACAGATATACAGATACTAAGAGTTGGTCCGATTTTCGTAGTCAACAGGGTCCAACCCTCCATCTGCATCGCTGGAGGCTTGATGTCCCATGGAAACTTCCACCTCTTTCCTCCACTCATGATAAGGCTTAGTCCTCTGACTAAGCAGCAACACAGGTT
The DNA here is from genome assembly GCA_004026885.1 of Lyroderma lyra. Taxonomy (NCBI): domain Eukaryota; kingdom Metazoa; phylum Chordata; class Mammalia; order Chiroptera; family Megadermatidae; genus Lyroderma; species Lyroderma lyra. The sequence goes on along the minus strand of PVJL010018917.1, from coordinate 9,188 downwards.
TTTCACTTGTATCTGGAGACACACAAGCAAAACCTTGTCCCCATGTTAGTAATTTTCCTGTTGACCATAGGTTGGTAAGGGGGTCTTGCCAACAAATTGTAGGAGATTCCCTTCATGATAGAAGAGGAGAATGTATCCTGTATTCCCTTTCAGCAGTGGTTCCTCCTCTTTCAAAGGAAAGATTCAAAAAACTCAAAATGAACAAAGCTTTTGCCGGCTGTACTTGCGAGGTACCTTGTATTCCCCCCATTTTTGTAACATATTTTTTAATGTATGGTTAGCTGTCTCAACCAATGTTTGTCCCTGTGAATTATAGAGAATGCCAGTATAATGTTTAATATCTCATGATTGCACAAATTGTCGGAAACTGCTACAGACATAAGCAAGAGTGTTTTCCTTTTTCAGTTTTTAGGTAGTCCCATAATAGCAAAGCATGCATACAGATGATTAATTACACATCTAGCAGCTTCTCTGGACTGTGTAGTAGTACCAAAATAAAACCAATAAAGGTGTCTACAGTGACACGGATAAAGGAGGAATGACCAAACAGGGAAAAATGAATTACATCCATTTGCCATAAAGCATTTGGATTTAGGCCTCTTGGGTTAACTCTTTCAAGGACTGTTGGGGATTATTTATGTTCTGACAGAAGGTGCATGTGCACACAATTTGGCATGCTTGACTCCAGGTGATAGGGAAATGGGCTTTTAATCCTGGAGCATTTAGATGAGTAAGAGAATGAAAATGCTCAGCTTGCTCTATAATAAAAGAAACTGACCGATCAGCGGATTGATTTCCTTTAACTAAAGGCTCAAGAAAGGATGTGTGTGCCCCAATATGAGTAATATAAAAAGAAGAGGTTCTGTGTTGAAAAGTCTGTTGTAATTGAACAAATAATTTCAATAATGAAGGATTAATAGAAGGTTTAAGTCATGCAGTTTCAATATTCTGAGTAACATGGACTACATAAGCAGAATCAGATAATATATTGACAGAGTCTAGAATATCTGGCAGAACAATAATGACTGCAAATAATTCTGCTTGTTAAGCAGAAAATCCTGGGGTAAATATTCTTCTGGTTTTATATCCTGTATATCCTGCAGTGCCTTGTCCAGATCCATAAGTAAACATGAAAGGGGTTCCTGGAATAGGATCAGTTATAGTAGTATTAGGCAATATCCACTGGGTTATTTTTTGATAAACTGTAATACTTTCATTTTAGGATAATGATTATTGAGATATCCTACAAAGTCAGCTAATGTAATCTGCCCCTCAAGATGATTTTGAAAATAATAATCTATTTCTTTTTTAGTCAAAGGTAAAATAATATAAGAAGGGTCAAGGCCATTAACTGTTCAAAGATGAGATCAGCATTTTATAATAAGTTGAGCCACGAGATATAGATAAAGGGAAAGTGATTTAACTATACTATTGGATAAAAATACCCACTCCGCAAGATATTCATCTTGCATAAGTACACCCATTGGAGAATGTACACAAGGAATAATAATTAATTGTAATGGTTTGGTAGAATCTACATGACTAAGTTGAGCAGAATGTATTTTTTTCTGTAATTTGAAGTTTCTTTTTAGCAGCAGGAGTAAATTGTCTAAGACTATTTAAATTGGAATCTCTTCACAGCAATGCAAAATGATTCAATAGTTCATAAGTAAGAACTCCTATGGCTGACCAAAGCCAATTAATATCCTCTAAATGTTTTGTAAATCATCTAATGTTGTAATTGTATCTCTTCTTAATTGCACCTTTTTGAGGTTTAATGGTAAGCCTATCCACTATATGCCCTAAATAAGAAACAGGGTTTTTTTTTTAATTTTTTCAGGAGCTATTTTTAATCCTGCCTGAGTTAAAGATTTTTCTAAACAATTATAAACTTGTAGTAATTTTTGTTTTGAGTCAGAAGCACACAAAATATCATCTATATAATGTATTAAATAACATTTTGGAAATTAATTTTGGACAGGTTCTAATGCCTTAGCTACAAAATTTTGACAAATTGTAGGACTGTTTAACATTCCTTGAGGCAACACTTTTCACTGAAATTTTTTTTATAGGCTCCTTGTCATTAAAGGAAGGGACTGAAAAGGCAAATTTCTCTTTATCTTCCTTAGCTAAAGGTATTGTAAAGAACCAGTCTTTTTTTTTCTTTGTATGTGGGTAGTTCCCTGGCTGGGAAATGAACCCAGGCCACAGCATTGTCAGCACCAGTGCCGAAGCCTTAAGCCACTACACCACCAGGGAACTCCCAAGAAACAGTCTTTTAAATAAATTACTAAAAGAGGCCAATCTTTGGGAATCATAGACAATGATGGTAAATCAGGTTGTAAGACACCCATGGGCTGGATTTTAGTATTTATAGCCCTCAGATCTGTCAGTAATCTCCACCTTCCAGATGTTTTCTTAATAAGAAATTCATGAGAATTCCAGGGGCTAAAGGATTCTTCAATATGACCTTTCTCTAATTGCTCTTGAATTAGAGCTTGTAAGGACTCTAATTTATTTTTATATTTTTATATTTAATGGCCACTGTTTTACCCATAGCGGAGAGGTGGAGGAGAAGGTGGATGAAGGGGCAGAACCTCCAGCTCCTCAAAAGAGACATTAGGAAGAATAATGTTTTTTTCCATATCATAATTGTTTTCCTCATCCTCATCCTCAGTCTGTAAAGTTTATAAGACTGATTTAATTAATGTGTGAGTCAGCCAATTAGTTACTAGCAAAGAAATTCCTTGCACATGTAATTTTTTAGCTCTCTTCCCACTTTATCCCAGTCTCCTAATTCTAATGAACCCAAGGTAGGAAACCATGAGCAATGTCTTTCAATGACTTTAAGTAATTCTAGAATCCTATCTTTACTACCTTTAGCTCTGCCTGCTTTAAACAATTGCTATAATAAGCATACATAAGGGCAATATTTCAAGGTACTATCTATGTCTCCCATAGTAACCCTGTTTTAGTTCCCGAGAGTGTCCCTACCTTAGGTGACTTCTGAGGCCTCTGACTCGACTTGGAGCTCTGCAATGATTCTCCCATTACAATTTTGCTCAGGCAAATCTTCCTCCACTCATGTCTATATTCAAGCCCCACGTTGGGTGCCATTTGTTGAATCCAGCTCGACAGGGGCTAGAGGTGAGTGAAGGGCACTGCAGAACTTGAAGAGAAGACACACACAAGATAGAGAAAAAAGATGGGAACAGAGGACTCAGAGTCTCAAAGACTAACAACCCCAACCATGAGTTCCTCATCATATTTATTACTTGCTTAAGGAAACAAGGTTTAAAAAGAAAAAAAAACTTTCTTTGATCAGCATTGCCAGGTCCTTGAATGTCTTGAGATGGTGTGAGGAAGCTATATATCTCTTCTATAAACAGATGGTGCTGCCAAGACAGTGTTCCTTCCTGGTGGGACACGGTGTTCTGGAATCCGTGCTTCTCTTTACTTCAGGAAAACAGCCCAGTCTCAGACCATCTCTCCACATTTCTTTCTACATACCCAGAAGTGGAATTGCAGGGTCATATGGTAACTCTGTTCCTAGTTCATTGAGGAATCTCCATTCTGTCCTCCACAGTAATTGTACCAATTTGTATTCTCACCAGCAGTGTATAAAAATTCCTTTTTCTCCACATCTTCTCAAACACTTTCTGCTTTTTGCGTTGTTAATTAGAGCTGTTCAAACACATGTGAGGTGGTATCTCATTGTGGTTTTGATTTGTATTTTCCTAAGAGCTAGTGAATATGAGCATTTTTTCATATATCTTTTTGTCACTTGTATGTCATCCTGGAAAAAATATCTGTTCAGGTCCTCTGTTTATTTTTTCATTGGATTATTTATAATTTTTTGTTAAGGTAAACAAGTTATTTTCATATTTCAGATATTAGTCCCTTATCGGAGACATTGTGTGCAAATATTCTCTCCCCCTCAGTTAATTGTCTCTTTGCTTTGTTGATGGTTTCTTTTTATGTGCAGAAGTTTTTAGTTTGATATAGTCTCATTTATTTATTTATTTATTTATTTTTTTGCTTTTTGGTATGTGGGTAGCTCCCTGACTGGGAATTGAACCCAGGCCACAGCGCTGACAGCGCCAGCACTGAAGCCTTAAGCCATTACACCATCAGGGAACTCCCTAGTCTCATTTATTTTTTTTCTTATTGCATATACTTTTCTTGCCTTTAAAGTTAGGTTCCTAAAGTCCTTCCTAAATCCAAGATCCATAAGTTTAGTACTGATGATTTTTTGTATACATTTTATTGCTTTGAGTCTTATGTAGAGGTCTTTAATTAATTTTGAGTTAATTTTGTTATACTGTGGCAGTTCACAGTTCAGATTCAGTTTTTGCATATGGTTTGTCAATTTTCTCAGCACCATTTACTGAAGAGGTTTGTTTTTGTCATTGTAGATTCTTCACCTTTTTGTAAAAAATTATCTGTCCATATATTCATGGGTTTATTTATGGATTTTCAATTATGTTCCATTGGTCTGTCTGTCTGTTTTTCTGCCAATACAAAGCTGTCGTGATTATTGACACTTTGTAGTTCAGATTGAAATCAGGGAGTTTGATGCCTCCAACCTTATTTTTTTTTTTTTTATGTAGGATTGCCCTGGCAATTCAGGGTCTTTTGTGGTTTTGTAAGAATCCAATGATTTTTAAAATCTATTTATTGAATGAATATCTGGGATTTTTATGGGAATCGTGTAAAATCTCTATATCGCTTTGAGTAACATGGCCATTTAAACTATGTTGATTCTTCCAATCCATGAACATGTAATATCTTTTCATTTCTTCATGTCCTCTTCAACTTGTTTTAGTAGTGTCCTATAAGCTTCAGTATATGAGTCCTTCACATTCTTTGTTAAGTTTATCCCTGGGTATTTTACTATTTTTGTTGAGATCATAATATGTATTGTTTTTCTCATTTCTTTTTCTTAAGTTTCACTGTTGGCATATAGAAATGCAATTGATTTTTGTACATTGATTTTATATCCTGCAATTTAACCGTATGTGGTTATTATTTCTAATAGTTTTTGTTGGAATCTTTAGAACTTTTTATATAAAGGATCATGTAATCTGCAAAAAGTGGTGGTTTAACTTCTCTCTCAATGTGGATGCCATTTATTTCTTTCTCTTGCCTGGTTTATCTGGTGAAAACTTCCAGTATTATATTGAATAGCATTGGCAACAGGAGACATTCTTGTCTTATACCTGATTTTAGGATTTTCCCATTCCATATAATATTGACTGATGATCTGTCATATATGGCCTTTATTATGTTGAGGTACTTTACTTCAATTCCATTTTATAAAATGTTTTTATAATGAATGGATGTTGTATCTTATCAAATGCTTTTTCTGTGACAATTGATACAATCATATGGTTTTTATTTTTAGTTTGTTTCTGTGGTGTATCATATTGATTGATTTTTGTATATTGAACCATCCTTGTGTCCATGGAGTCAATCCCACTTGATCATGGTGTATAACCTTTTCAAAGCATTGTTATATTCTATTATCTAGTATTTTGTTTAAGAATTTTGCATCTGTGTTCATCAAAGATATTGGTCTACAGTTTTTTTTTCTTTTCTTTTCTTTTTTTTTTTTTTATCTTTACCAGGCTTTAGTATTAGGGCTATGTTGACCTTGGGGAACAAATTGGGAAGTATTTCCTGTTCTTCAGTTTATTGAAGGAGATTTAGAAATATAAGCATTAGTTCCTCTTTGAATCCTTGATAGAACTCATTGGTGAAACACTCTGGTCCTGGTCTTTTGCCTTTGGAAAGGTTTTAAATGGTTATTTCAATTTCCTTACTATTTTTTGGTCTATTTAAATTGTCCACTTCTAGTTGGTTCAATCTCAGTAGACTCTATGTTTCTAGATACTTGTTTCTTCCTTCACAGTTGTTAAATTTGGTGGCAAATAGTCCTTCATAATATTTTCACAGGACATTTTATATAGCTGTAGCTATCAGTGGTAATTTCTCCTCTTTCATTTTTAGTTTTGGTTATTTTTTTTCTCTTTGCCCTTTGGTAAGCCTAGCCAGGGGTCTGTCAATGTTTTTGATTTTTTCAAAGAATTAGCTCTTTGTTGCATTAATTTCCTGTATTATTTTTTTTTGTTTTTTGTAATTTATTTTTGGACTTATTGGGGTGACATTCTTTAAGAAGAATTACATAAGTTCCAGTTGTACAATTCTATAGTGCATTTTCTATGTTTTGCACTATATGTTCACCATCCAATGTCAGTTCTCTTTCCATCACCATATATTTTGTTCCCTCTCCTTCTTTTCCCTTCCCTCCCCACTTGCCCCCAGGTAACCACTAAACTATTGACTGTCCACGAGTTTTTCATTTGTTTGTTTTGCTTTTTCTTTGTTGCTTTTAGTTTTATTTAATTTAGTTATATTCTAATGTTTATTATTTTCTTCCTTTTGCTGATGTTGGGCTTTTTTTTTTCTTCCTTTTCTGGTTGTTTAAGATGGAATATTAGGTTGTTTACTTGTACTTTTTCTTATTTCTTCAGATAGGCCTGTAATAATATAAAGTTCCCTCTCATTACTGCTTTCACTGCATCCCAATAATTTTTATATGTTGTATTTTCATTGTCATTAGTTTTTATATATTTTTAATATTTTCTTTTATTTCTTCTTTGATCTAATCATCTTAATAAGATGTTTAATCTCCATGTATGTGTAAATTCTTCTGCTTCTTTTTTTTGTCAATTGATCACCAATTTTAAGGCTTTACGTTCTGATAATACACTTTGCATGACTTAAATTTTCTTGAGTTTGCAGAAGGTAGTTTTGTGTCCAAGCACATGGTCTATCTTTGAGAGTGTTCCATGTAAACAACAGAATGTATAGTCTTGTGTTTTGGAATGGAGTATGTCCAATTTGTTGTAATGTATCATTTTGAGCTGATATTTACTAATTTATTTTCTGTTTAAATGATCTTTTCATGGCTGTCAAGGAGGTGTTTATGTCCCCTAGTATAATTGTTTTTGTCAGTTTTACTTTATAGATTTTTAAATAGTAGCTTTATAAGTTTTAGTGGTTCTTTATTGGAGGCACGTATATTGATGAGTGTTATATCTTCTTGTTTTTGTATTGTCCCCTTTATCATTATGAAATGTTCATCTTTGTCTCTTATTACCTTTTTTATCCTGAAGTCTGTTTCATCAAACATTAGTATGGCTACGCCTACTTTTCTCTGAATCCCATTTATTTAAAATATTGTTTTCCAGTCTTTCACTTTGAGTCTGCTTTTGTCCTTGTGGCTGAGGTGTGTCTCTTGGTAACACCATATAGTTATTATTATTTTTTTTTTATCCAGTCAGCTACTCTGTAACTTTCATTGGTTAGTTCAGTCCATTTAAATTCAGGGTGATGATTGATATATGAAGATTTCTTGTGACTATTTTGTCTTCTGGTTTTTGGTTGTTTCTTGTCTCTGTTTATTCTATGATTTTTCCTTCTGTTTCCTCGTGTGTTGTGTTTCTTGGTTCTGGATTATTTTGTTTGTTTGTGTTGTTTATTTGTTATTTTGAGTAGTTACAATGAAGTTAATGAAAAAGAAAATTTTATGTATGTAGTGGCTCCTTTTGTTAAGCATAATTTTCACTTTTATTCTTTTTTTTGGAATTTAAACTTTTAATTTGTTTTTTGTATTTTTTGTTTTCCCAAATTTTTGCCAATTATTTTATCTTTAGTTTAAGGACAAGTGGCCTTCTTAAATATGTACTGAAATGCCAGCCTTGAGTTAGAGAATTCCCTCAGCTTCTTTATGTCTGAAAAGGTCTTTATTCCTTCTTCATATGTAAAAGACAGGTTTGCTAGATAAATGATTCTTAGCTGGTAGTTTGCTTATTTTAATATTTTGGATATATGTTTCCACCTGCTCCAGGCTTGTAGAGTGTCTGCTGAGAAGTCTGATGATAGCCTAATGGGTTTTCCTTTAAAGGATTTTTTTTTTCTGGCTGCCTTAAGAATACTTTTCTTGTCCTTGATTTTTTACACCTTCAGTATGACATGCCTTGGAGAAAATATGATAGAGTTCAGGTAGCTAGGGGTCTTATTTTCTTCTTTCTTTTCCATAGATTTAGAAAGCTGTTGTTTACTTTTTGTTTCAATCAGCTCTGTGTGGATTTCTGCTCTGCTCCTTCTGTTACTCCTATTATATTAATATTGTTCTTTCTAATGGTATCAGAGATCTCTTGCATGGCTTTTTCATTTATTTTGATTCTTTTTTTTTATTTTTGGATATATTGGAGTTTATTAAGATGTTCAAGAGAAACTGTCAGACAGGTGTAGAGGCAGGGTTAAGGTCTGCGTTGACAATATAAACTTGTGAGTCATCATATAGATAGTACCTGGGTTATTCCATCACTTAATGTCGGTGTCCTAGAATGAGAATGAGTACGAGGAGGCTGGAGTAGCTTAGGCAACAACAGCCTTGCAGTGTCTGACTCTTTTCCAACCAAATTGGGATGAGCCGTAGGCCCTTCTCCGTATAAATGACCGATGGAGAAATGTGATCCTTCTAGACTTCTTCAGTGTTGATAAGCATTACAGGAAGCTTTTCTGGAGAAAATATAATTGGGGGGCTTTAAGCAAACTCTTCCAAAAAGTATAAAAGCCCTTAGCTCCACATGCTGTTAGAAGTCTCTCCCGCAAGAATGATAGAAAAATCAAATATTTTAACCTGTCACTTTACATGAAGATAAATTTAGGACAAATATCACATTAACATGACTTAAGTGTCTTTAGTTTGAGGTTTTCAGGAACATATAAATACATATATCATGTCAAAGACTTTGTCCTTAGATTTCCCAAAATTAATTATTTCTTGTCCTACTTATTTAAAGAGAAAGTTGTTTTTGGAAATGAATTATGTAACCTCTATACTAAATCCCAAGTAGAAAAAGGTTTTGAGAAACTGGAAAGCTATATATCATTATAATGAGTTTTCTTTTTTTTTTTTTTTATATTTAGCTTCCCCCCCTCCTCTCCCACCCCCTCCCCTTTCTCCCCTCCCTAACCCACTCGTCCCCAAATAAACATTAAACTATCGATTGTGTCCATGGGTTATTTGTTTGTTCAGTTCTTTTTTTCTTTGCTTTCAGTTTTATATTCCGCATATGAGTGAAATCATGCAGTTCTTTGTTTTTTCTGTCTGGCTT
>PVJL010018916.1:0-15193 GCA_004026885.1 Lyroderma lyra | reverse complement strand
AACTTATCCCCAATTCAGAGCCAATCCCTGCCTCAAAGCTTACTATAAAACACAACTTCTTACCAACCTCTCAAATGAATCATGAATAAAACAAAAAGACATAAATTTAAACACAAAATCTAACCTTAAACACAATCGGACCTTTTGTTCTACTACTACTCCTAATAAAAAAATCAAACCTAACCTTATCTTTAACCCTTAGCGTAACTCAAAATCTAAACAATAACTTCTACCTAAAACTAAAGCTAGGCTTCCCTACAGCCACTATCCTGGTCTTAAACCTACACCACCCTAAATAAACACTAAAAAAATAACCTCAAATCTAACTCTAACCATAACCTTAACCCTAAATATTATGCTAACCATAGCTAGTTACTAGAACCTAACATGGTTTCTAACCGCATCAGAAACTAAGCACATACCTAAACCTACCCATTACATAACCCCTGCTTTCCCTTAAACCAAATTCTAGAAATAAAACTAAGACAAATCATAACAGTAATTGAGAGTGAAACACGAACTTCAAAAGTCAATATAACCCTAATCTTACCCCTAATTCTAATGACCAACTGAAAGCTAACCCTAACCTCAGTTATCACTCTGACTCAAACTGATACCACCCACCTAAAAAGAGCAATAACCATAAAGATCAGTCCAACACATACCCTAATTTGTATGTTAACCCTAACCTCAATGCTGAGAAGAAACTTAACACAGGGGCTGAGAGTCCTATACTCTGACAAACACAAGATGTTAAAAGAAATTGAAGTTTTCTTTTGCTTTGCAGAAGCTTTTGAGTTTGATATAGTCCCATTCATTTATTTTTGCTTATACTATCCTTGCCTTTGAGGACCGGTTCATGAAGTCTTCCTTCAGTCCTAGGTCTATAAGTTTAGTACCAATGACTTCTTCTATACTGTGTATTGTTAAAGGACTTATATCAAGGTCTTTAATCTATTTTGAGTTAAATTTTGATGGAATATTACTCAGCTATAAGAAAAGATGAAATATTGTCATTTGCAACAACATGGATGGACCTGGAGATCATCATATTTAGGGAAACAAGCCACACAGAAAAATCAAAGAACTGTATGACTTCACTCATATGCGGAATACAAAACTGAAAGCAAAGAAAAAAAGAAATGAACAAACAAATAAACCATGGACACAATCAAAAATTTATTGTTTATTTGGGGACGAGTGGGTTAGGGAGGGGAGAAAGGGGAGGGTTTGGGAGAGGAGGGGGGAATCTAAATATAAGGTGATGGAAAGAGAAGTCATATTAGGTGGTGAACTTATTATACATCAACTTGACAATGCACTGTAGAAATGTATGCCTGAAACCTATGTAATCCTTGCTAACAGATGTCATCCCAATAAGTCTAACAATAAAAATGAATTAAAATTAAAATAAAATAAATAAATAAATAAATAAATAAATAAATAAACCCTAACCTTATCTTTAACCCTTAGCCTAACTCAAAATCTAAATCATAACGTCTACCGATAGCTAAAGCTAATCTACTCTACAGCTCCTATCTTCATCTTAAACCTAACCCACCCCTAATTAAAAACTAAAAGTAACCTCAAACCTAACTCTAACCCTAAACCTAACACTAAATATTATGCTAACCATAGCTAGTTACCTGAAACTAACATGGTTCCTAACCTCATCAGAAACTAAGCACATACCTAAACCTACCCATTACATAAGCCGTGCTTTCCCTTAAACCAAATTCTAGAAATAACACTAAGCCTAATCATAACAGTAATTGCCAGCGAAACCCGAACTTCAAAAGTCAATATAACCCTAATCTTAACCCTAATTCTAATGACCAACTGAACGCTAACCCTAATCTTAGTTATAACTCTGACTCTAACTGATACCACACAGCTAAAAAAAGCAATAACCCTAAAGATCAGTCCAAAACATACCCTAATTTGTATGTTAACCCTAACTTCAACGCTGATAAGAAACTTAACACAGGGGCTGAAAGACCTATACTCTGACAAACACAAGATGTTAAAAGAAATTGAAGTTTTCTTTTGCTTTGCAGAAGCTTTTGAGTTTGATATAGTCCCATTCATTTATTTTTGCTTATACTTCCCTGGCCTTTGAGGACCGGTTCATGAAGTCTTCCTTGAGTCCTAGGTCTATAAGTTTAGTACCAATGTCTTATTCTATACAGTGTATTGTTTTACAGGTCTTCTATGAAGGTCTTTAATCTATTTTGAGTTAATTTTTGATGGAATATTACTCAGCTAGAAGAAAACATGAAATATTCTCATTTGCAACAACACGGATGGACCTGGAGATCTTCATGCTTAGGGAAAAAACCACACAGAAAAATCAGTGAACTGTATGACTTCACTCATATGTGGAATATAAAACTGAAAGCAAAGAGAAAACGAAATGAACAAACAAATAACCCATGGACACAATCAAGACTTTAATGATTATTTGGAGAAGAGTGGGTTAGGGAGGGGAAAAAAATGGAGGGGCTGGGAGAGGAGGGAGTGAAGCTAAATATAAAGTGATGTAAAGAGACGTCGCATTAGTTGGTGAACTGATTATACATCAAGTTGACAATGCACAGTAGAATTGTATGCCTGAACCCTATGAAATCCTTGCTAACAGATGTCACACAAATAAGTCTATCAATTAAAATGAACAGAAATAAATAAATAGAGAAAGAAAGAAAGAAACGCTAAAAAAAAAGAAATTGAAGAAGGCACAAAGAAATGCAGAGATTTTCTATTCATAAATGGGATGAAAGAACCTCATTGAAATGATTATGATACACAAAGCAATGAACAGATTTGATGCCATCCCCATCAAATTCCAATGACAGTTTTTGGAAAAATTTCAAGAAAAATATCATCAGATATCTATGGAAACAAATAGACACCAAATAACCAAATAACCACAGGCATCCGAAGGAAAAAAACAATAATGTTGTAGGTTTCACACTCTTTGACTTCAGTATATAACACACAATGACAATAATATAAGCTGCAGGGTATTGGCAGAAATATAGGCACACATACACCAATGAAGGAAAGTGAAATCCCACATATATATGTAAAGATTGTTTTCTATGGAAAGCCAAAAATATAACATGAAGCAAAGAATCCATTTTCCATAAACGGTGCTAGGATATAGAGAATATCACATGCAAAAGAATGAAACTGCACTGACAGTTTTCAACATATACCAAAATTAACTAAAACTGGACCAAAGACCTAAACATGCTATCAATAATGATAAATTGCATAGAAGAAAGCGTAGGTCCCAAACCTGTAGACCTTGCTTCAGAAAGAGATTTAAGAATGTTACCTCAAAGGCAAGGGAAGTAAAAGTCAAAAGAAATGAATGGGACTGTACCCAACATAAAAGCTTCTGCACAGCCAAAGAAACCATCAAGAAACAAAAAGGCTACCGACAGAGTGGGAGAAGACATTTCCAAGCCATGACTGAAAGGGTGTTAAAACCTAAAGTATATAAAGAACTCCTAGAACTCAACAACAGACAAACAAACAATCCCATGAACACATGGGCTCAGGACTTGGAAAGACAATTTTCCCAAGAAGACAGATTAATCAAACACCCAAGAGACACATACAAAACGTTTAAGTACACTGTCTATTAGAGAAATGCCATGAACTACCACTTCATACCTGTTATTAATAGAAAGGCTATGATCCACAAGACAATTGATAACGAGTGTTGGAGAGGCTGTGGGAATAAAGAACTCTCATATGCTACAGGTGGGCATGTCAATTGGCAGCAACGATGGAAAACAGTACAGAGGTTCCCCAGAATGTTAAGAATAAATATACCATACAACCAAGCAATCCCTTCTCTGGGTATCCACCCTCCATATATGAAAACATGTACTCACAAAGATATATGTACCCCTGTGTTCCTTGCAGTACAAGTTATGGTGGTCAAGACATATCAACCACCATCATGTTCTTCAACAATTGATTGGACGCAGGAGATGTGGTACAAACACCCAGTGAAACACTACTCGCCCAGAAATAAAGATGAAACACTTCCGATTGTGACAACATGGATGAGTCTGGAGATTACCATGCTAAGGGAAATAAATCAAATAAAAATAGCTCAGAACCATAGAACTTCACTCATACTTGGGATGTGAAAATGAAAGCAACAAAGAAAAATCCAAAAACTCATAAATACAGACAACACATTAGTGGTTGCACGAAAGTAAGGAAAAAGAGAGGTGGTAGAAGAAGAAAGGGGTGGGTCAAATATAGGGGGAAGGAAGAAGTGACTCTGGATCCTGAACGCACAATGCAATATATGAATATGAATTTATATTATAGAAATGCATACTGGAAATGTAATGTTACAAAGCAATATCAATGTCATTAATTTAATACATAAATAAAAAATCCAAACCATAAACCTGGCCTAAATTACAAAGAAACCCCAAACATAATCCAACACCAAATCCAAACCTAATTTAAAACAGAACCCTCAGCTTTACTATAAACTGAACCCTAAGTCTAAATCTCATAATATACTCAAGAAACAATCCTAAACTAAAATCTAACGCTAAACCGAACCCTAGTGGAAAACTTGATCCTTCCTATAACACTATCCCTGAAAGGAACCCATACTCGCTTTTTCTGGAAACCCAACCCCAACTCGAATGGAATTCCAACCCTGACCTCCAAGCTAAATCTCACCCTAATCCTAAAAACCAAATCATAAACTGATATCTGCACCGCATCAACAAACCGGCCCTTCTCCTACCCTATCTTAAAACCTAACTCCTACCTCAAAGGTAACTCGAAGCCTAAGTATGTAACTACCCCTAATCATTAACTCACCCAAACCCTAACCCAAGAATATGCCTAACGAAAAACCTAACTCTATCCTCAAACTTTACCTCACTCTATCAATAGCCCTTCTACCCAGAGTTCTCATTTCAATGTTCTTAATACCATAACCTCAAAGCTTCTTCTAACCCAATCCAAACTCTTGCCCTGAACCTAACCTAAAACCTAACACATAGCCTAACTCAAAGATGGATCTTTACACTAATCATAACCACAATAGTACACATACCTCTCACCCCCAACTTTACATACCCTGAACACTATCCACAATTTTAAGTAAACCTCTAAACTCTAAGCTAACTCTAAGGCTAACACCAAAGCTGAAGCTGCGCATAAGATAAGAATCTCATCCTTAACACAAGTCCTAAATGTACCTCTAAACTTCTCCCAGGGTCACAGCTCCCCACTGCATCGCATTATGGAACTCACTATCATGACAGTTCTATTGTCTCCTGATTGGCTCTGGGGCCTCAAGACATCATATCCCTTGATACAGTCTCAGGGCCCCAAGTGACTGGCCCTGCAACTGTGACATCTTGATTCAACAATGTTGTGATTATAGGTACCTTGCGCTTTCCTCTTTCAATCGCGGAGGGTGGGTGCGCCCTGCAAGGGCTGTTGCCTGCATCAGCCTGGGATCCGGTGGCCCAAGTGCGCTCCTGTTGGTGCCAAACCGCATCTCCATGCCTCTGCTCTCACCAGGGTACTGAGGATTTCAAAATGATAATTTTGATGCATCACTTCATACTTATTTCAAGGCATTTCCTGATCCCAGATAAATCAGAGTAAAAGGGTGGTTTGTTCTGGTCAATTACGTACGTACATTTGTCTGTTTTACCCTACACTTAGTGGTTGTATGACTGGGACCATAATACATGTTGAACAGGCAGCCGTTCTCTTGCGGAGGAAATTTAGGTGTGTATAACATGAACTCAACTTACTTTCTCTCTGTATGTTCTGTGAGATAGGTGAATGTATATTTAGCACTGGCATCCCCTCCTTTAACTGTACTCACACCACTGAACTGTTTTCCTATGTGAAGAAGGGAGGCGGCAGGGGGTGAGGACAGCAAGCACACAATGCACTCTGATTATGATTTACAATTGACTGTTCAAAATACTAGAGTGATTGTGCATGCATGCCTTCTAGAATATTTAAAATAGAAGCCTCTGGTATTTTTTTTATTTATGATTTGTATTCTACTCAGAATTATATTAAGAATTTCAGAAATACTCTTACACAACTAAAATACAGAATGGAACCTTGAGATAATGGGAAAAAGAGATTCATGCGCATTATTATGCATTTCATAGGTGATTGTCCTTTTTGGTCAGGTAAGAAGGAAAAAGTGCTGGCATTTTTCTTTGGTATCTTGATGGGAAGTCATCCTATCATTCCTGATCTGATAACTAAAATGAGATTTGACAGTTGAGAACTTATTCTTGATAACCTGAGAGAAGACTGAGTAGTGAGATCTATGATGAGCATTTGAATTGACTATGTGACTTCAGGCCCCATTGCTGCTTCTCTGTAAATGGAAAGTTGAAAAACACTTCTCACAATTTCAAATGCCAATGTGGTGGCAAAAATTAAAAATAAAACGAATTAGTATTAAACAATCCCAAACACAATACCTAACTCAGTGACGAACCTAACACTAAACTTAGTCATAAGTGAACCCGAAACCCAAAACTTACCCTAAGTTTCAAAGGAACTCATAATGGAATCTTAACCTTAACCCTAGCTTTATGTCTAACCCTACACCTGGCCTATTCTCTAACATTAACCATGAATTCAATCCTAATTTACACCCTTACCCTGGAGTCAAAGCAAACCCTAACCCTAAACCTGAAACAAAATCTACTTGGAACATGAACCATAAATATAACCAAAATGCCTAAGCATAACCCTAAACATAACCCTGGGCTTCAACCTCTTCTTGACCCTCATCCTTACCAGCACCTGATCGTAAAATTAACCTCACAACTATTCTTCTTTTTCTTTTTCTTTTTTTTTTGCCTTTTTTTTTGTATGTGGGTAGCTCTCTAGATGGGAGTCGAACCCAGGCCGCAGCACTGATAGCACCGGAGCCTTAAGCGACTGCACCACCAGAGAACTCCCAATCACAACTATTCTTATCTCTAATCACAATCCTATCTTAAAAGTTCACACTTACCCTAAAGCTATGCTTAATGGGAGTCCTAAACCTAAACAGACACCTGAAACTTAAAAGTAATTTTAACCCAAATCAAACTTCACACCTCACTCTAACCCTAATCCTTCCCCTTCACTACATCGTGCACCAAACGTAACCCCAGCATATAACCTACAAAGAACACTAAACCAAATCCTAATTTCAAAGTAAACCATAAAACAATGGTAAGCCTAATCTTAACAGTAATCTTAAATTTAATCACAACCTCAACCCAAACTTTAAATGGAAATATAACAAGAAGCCTATCCATAACACTAATCATAAACTCAGCCTTACCCCTAAACCTAGACTGTAAAATGAACCTAACATTATCCTTATACTTAATTAAAAACATAACCTCAAACCTAAACCTTAGTCAAAATACATACATTTTAAATTTTCATCTTAATCTCATAATTTATTTTTATCCTACACTAACACTAACCATCATCACAAAATCAGTTCTTAACCTAAACTCATTCTAACATTTACCTAACTTGAATCTTACTCAAAACGTAATCCTAAAATGTTATCTGGCCACTAAATAGAAACACAAATCTAACGCCACTCTCATACCAAACTCAAAACCTCACCTTAAACTTATCTTAAAACATAACCCTTAATATATAACTGTAAACTTAACCTTAAGCACAGCCCTCAATCTAACCCTAACTTTATCCCCAATTCAGGGCCAATCCCTGCCTCAAATCTTACCATAAAACACTACTTCTTAACAACCTCTCAAATGAACCATGAATAAAACAAAAAGACCTAAATTGAAACACAAAATCTAACCTTAAACACAATCGGACCTTTTGTTCTACTACTACTCCTAATAAAAAAATCAAACCTAACCTTATCTTTAACCCTTAGTGTAACGCAAAATCTAAACAATAACTTCTACACAAAACTAAAGCTAGGGTTCCCTACAGCCCCTATCTTGGTCTTAAACCTACACCACCATAAATAAACAGTAAAAAAATAACCTCAAATCTAACTCTAATCCGAACCCTAACCCTAAATATTATGCTAACCATAGCTAGTTACTTGAACCTAACATGGTTTCTAACCGCATCAGAAACAAAGAACATACCTAAACCTACCCATTACATAACCCGTGTTTTCCATTAAACCAAATTCTAGAAATAAAACTAAGACAAATCATAACAGTAATTGAGTGTGAAACCCGAACTTCAAAAGTCAATATAACCCTAGTCTTAACCCTAATTCTAATGACCAACTGAACGCTAACCCTAACCTTAGTTATCACTCTGACTCAAATTGATACCACCCACCTAAAAAGAGCAATAACCGTAAAGATCAGGCCAACACATACCCTAATTTGTATGTTAACCCTAACCTCAACGCTGAGAAGAAACTTAACGTAGGGGCTGAGGGTCCTATACTCTGACAAACACAAGAGGTTAAAAGAAATTGAAGTTTTCTTTTGCTTTGCAGAAGCTTTTGAGGTTGATATAGTCCCATTCATTTATTTTTGGTTATACTTTCCTTGCCTTTGAGGACCGGTTCATGAATTCTTCCTTGAGTCCATGGTTTATAAGTTTAGTACCAATGTCTTCTTCTATACAGTGTATTGTTACAGGTCTTATATGAAGGTCTTTAAAATATTTTGAGTTAACTTCTGATGGAATATTACTCAGCTATAAGAAAAGATGAAATATTGTCATTTGCAATAACACGGATTTACCGGTTAAAAGAAATTGAAGTTTTCTTTTGCTTTGCAGGAGCTTTTGTGTTTGATATAGTCCCATTCATTTATTTTTGCTTTTACTTCCCTGGCCTTTGAGGACCGTGTCATGAAGTCTTCCTTGAGTCCTAGGTCTATAAGTTTAGTACCAATGTATTCTTCTATACAGTGTATTGTTTTACAGGTCGTATATGAAGGTCTTTAATCTATTTTGAGTTAATTTTTGATGGAGTATTACTCAGCTATAAGAAAAGGTGAAATATTGTCATTTGCAACAACACGGATGGACCTTAAGATCATCATGCTTAGGGAAACAAGGCACACAGAAAAATCAAAGAACTGTATGACTTCACTCATATGCGGAATATAAAACTGAAAGCAAAGAAAAAAAGAAATGAACAAACAACTAACCCATGGACACAATCGATAATTTATTGTTTATTTGGGGAAGAGTGGGTTAGGGAGGGGAGAAAGGGAAGGGGTTGGGAGAGGAGGGGGGAAGCTAAATATAAGGTGATGGAAAGAGAAATCACATTAGGTGGTGAACATATTATACATCAAGTTGACAATGCACTGTAGAAATGTATGCCTGAAACCTATGTAATCCTTGCTAACAGATGTCACCCCAAGAAGTCTAACAATAAAAATGAATTAAAAATAAAATAAAAATAAATAAAATAAATAAATAAATAAATAAATAAAACCTAACCTTCTCTTTAACCCTTAGCCTAACTCAAAATCTAAACCATTACGTCTACCTATAGCTAAAGCTAAGCTACTCTACAGCCCCTATCTTGGTCTTAAACCTAACCCACCCCTAATTAAAAACTAAAAAAATAACCTCAAACCTAACTCTAACCTTAATTCTAACACTAAATATTATGCTAACCATAGCTAGTTACCTGAACCAAACATGGTTTCCAGCCTCATCAGAAACTAAGCACATACCTAAACCTACCCATTACATAAGTCGTGCTTTCCCTTAAACCAAATTCTAGAAATAACACTAAGACAAATCATAACAGTAATTGAGAGTGAAACCCGAACTTCAAAAGTCAATATAACCCTAATCTTAACCCAAATTCTAATGACCAACTGAACGCTAACCCTAACCTTAGTTATAACTCTGACTCTAACTGATACCACACACCTAAAAAAAGCAATAATCCAAAAGATCAGTCCAACACATACCCTAATTTGTATGTTAAACCTAACCTCAACGCTGAGAAGAAACTTAACACAGGGGCTGAGGGACCTATACTCTGATAAATACAAGATGTTAAAAGAAATTGAAGTTTTCTTTTGCTTTGCAAAAGCTTTGGAGTTTGATATAGTCCCATTCATTTATTTTTGCTTATAATTCCCTTGCCTTTGAGGACCGGGTCATGAAGTCTTCCTTGAGTCCTAGGTCTATAAGTTTAGTACCAATGTCTTCTTCTATACAGTGTATTATTACAGGTCTTATATGAAGGTCTTTAATCTATTTTGAGTTAATTTTTGATGGAATATTACTCAGCTATAAGAAAAGATGAAATATTATCATTTGCAACAACACGGATGTACCTGGAGATCAGCATGCTTCGGGAAAAAAGCCACACAGAAAAATCAAAGAAATGTATGACTTCACTCATATGTGGAATATAAAACTGAAAGCAAAGAAAAAACGAAATAAACAAACAAATAACCCATGGACACAATCAAGAATTTAATGATTATTTTGGGATGAGTGGGTTAGGGAGAGGAGAAAAGGGAGGGTCTGGGAGAGGAGGGAATGAAGCTAAATATAAGGTGATGTAAAGAGACGTCGCATTATTTGGTGAACTGATTATACATCAAGTTGACAATGCACAGAAGAATTGTATGCCTGAACCCTATGAAATCCTTGCTAACAGATGTCACACAAATAAGTCTATCACTTACAATGAATAGAAATAAATAAATAAATAAATAAATAAATAAATGCTTAAAAAAAAGAAATTGAAGAAGGCACAAAGAAATGCAGAGATTTTCTATTCATAAATGGGACGAAAGAACCTCACTGAAACGATCATGATATACAAAGCACTGAACAGATTTGATGCCATCCCCATCAAAATTCCAATGACAGTTTATTGAAAAATTTCAAGAAAAACATCAACCGATTTCTATGGAATCTAAATAGACCCCAAATAACCAAATAACCACAGGCATCTGAAGAAAAAAAAACAATAATGTTGAAGGTTTCACACTATTTGACTCTAATCTATAACACACATTGACAATAATATAAGCAGCAGGGTATTGGCAGAAATATAGGCACACATACACCAATGAAGGAAAACTGAAATTCCACATATATCTGTAAAGATTGTTTTCTATGGAAAGCCAAAAATATAACATGAAGCAAAGAATCCATTTTCCATAAACGGTGATAGGGCATAGAGAATATCACATGCAAAAGAATGAAACTAGACTGACAGATTTCAACATATACCAAAATTAACTAAAACTGGACCAAAGAACTAAACATGCTATCAATAATGATAAAATGCATAGAATAAAGCGTAGGGCCCAAACCTGTAGACCTTGCTTCAGAAAGAGTTTGATGAATGTTACCTCAAAGGCAAGGGAAGTAAAAGTCAAAAGAAATGAATGGGACTGTACCCAACGTAAAAGCATCTGCACAGCCAAAGAAACCATCAAGAAACAAAAAGGCTACCGACGGAGTGGGAGAAGACATTTGCAAGCAATGACTGAAAGGAGGTTAAAACCTAAACTATATAAAGCACTCCTAGAACTCAACTACACACAAACAAACAATCCCATGAACACATGGGCTCAGGACTTGGACAGACACTTTCCTAAGAAGACAGTTTAGTCAAACACCCAAGAGATACATACAAAATGTTTAAGTACACTGGCTATTAGAGAAATGTCATGAACTACCACTTCGTACCTGTTATTAATAGAAAGGCTATGATCCACAAGACA
Source organism: Lyroderma lyra (assembly GCA_004026885.1). Taxonomy (NCBI): domain Eukaryota; kingdom Metazoa; phylum Chordata; class Mammalia; order Chiroptera; family Megadermatidae; genus Lyroderma; species Lyroderma lyra. Next base: position 3,452 of record PVJL010018916.1, on the reverse strand, counting down.
AGTAATAACGAGTGTTGGAGAGGCTGTGGGAATAAAGAACTCTCATATGCTGCAGGTGGGCATGTCAATTGGCAGCAAAGATATAAAACAGCACAGAGGTTCACCAGAATGTTAAGAATAAATATATCATACAACCAAGCAACCCCTTCTCTGGGTATCCACCCTCCAAATCTGAAAACATGTACTCATAGAGATATATGTACCCCTGTGTTCCTTACAGTACAAGTTATTGTGGTCAAGACATATCAACAACCAACATGTTCTTCAACAATTGATTGGATGCAGGAGATGAGGTACAATCACCCACTGAAACACTACTCTCCTATAAATAAATATGAAACACTGCCGATTGTGACAACATGAACGGATCTGTAGATTAACATGCTAAGGGAAATAAATCAAATAGAAATAGCTCAGAACCATAGAACTTCACTCATACTTGGGATGTGAAAATGAAAGCAACAAAGAAAAATCCAAAAACTCATAAATACAGACAACACATTAGTTGTTGCAAGAAAATAAGGAAAAAGAGAGGTGGTAGAAGAAGAGAAAGATGGGTCAAATATAGGGGGAAGGAAGAAGTGACTCTGGATCCTGAACGCACAATTCAATATATGAATATGAATTTATATTATAGAAATGCACACTGGAAATGTAATGTTACTAAGCCATATCAATGTCATTAATTTAATACATAAATAAAAAACCCAAACCATAATCTTGGCCTAAATTACAAAGAAACCCCAAACCTAATCCAACACCAAATCCAAACCTAATTTAAAACAGAACCCTCATCTTTACTATAAACTGAACCCTAACTCCAAATCTCATAATATACTCAAGAAATAATCCTAAACTGAAATCTAACGCTAAACCGAACCCTAGTGGAAAACTTGAGCCTTCCTATAACACTATTCCTTAAAGGAACCCATACTCGCTTTTACTGGAAACCCAACCCCAAGTCGAATGGAAATCCAACCCTGACCTCCAAGCTAAATCTCACCCTAATCCTAAAAACCGAATCATAAACTGATATCTGCACCGCATCAATAAACCGGCCCTTCTCCTACCCTATCTTAAAACCTATCTCCAACCTCAAAGGCAACTCGAAGCCTAACTATGTAACTACCCTTAATCATTAACCCTAACTCAAACCCTAAATCAAGGATATGCCTAACGAAAAACCTAACTCTATCCTCAAACTTTAACTCCCTCTATCAATAGCCCTTCTACCCAGAGTTCTCATTTCAATGTTCTTAATACCATAACCTCAAAGCTTCTTCTAACCCAATCCAAACTCTTGTCCTGAACCTATCCTGAAACCTAACACATAGCCTAACTCAAAGATGGATCTTTACACTAATCATAACCACAATAGTACACATACCTCTCACCCCCAACTTTACAAACCCTGAACACTAACCACAATTTTAACCAAACCTCTAAACTCTAAGCTAACTCTAAGGCTAACACCAAAGCTGAAGCTGCACATAAGATAAGAATCTCATCCTTAACACAAGTCCTAAACGTACCTCTAAACTTCTCCCAGGGTCACAGCTCCCCACTGCATCGCATTATGGAACTCACTATCATGACAGTTCTATTGTCTCCTGATTGGTTCTGGGGCCTCAAGACATCATAGCCCTTGATACAGCCTCGGGGCCCCAATTGACTGGCCCTGCAACTTTGACATCTCGGTCCACCAATGTTGTGATTATAGGTCCCTGGCGCCTTATTCTTTCCATCGCGGAGGGTGGGTGCGCCCTGCAAGGGCTGTTGCCTGCATCAGCCTGGGATCCTTTTAGCGCGAAACCTCCTCTCCAAGCCTCTGCTCTCACTAGGGTACTGAGGTTTTCAAATGGATAATTTTGATGCATCACTTCATACATATTTCAAGGCATAGCTTGATCCCAGATAAATCAGAGTAATAGGGTGGTTTGTTCTGGTCAATTAAGTACGTACTTTTTTCTGTTTTACCCTATACTTAGAGGTTCTGTGGCTGGGACCATAATACATGTTGAACAGGCAGCCGTTCTCTTGCGGAGGAATTTTAGGTGTGTATAACATGAACTCAAATTACTGTCTCTCTGTATGTTCTGTGCGATAGGTGAGCGTATATTTAGCAGGGGCACCCCATCTTGCAATTGTACTCACACCACTGAACTGGTTTCCTAAGTGAAGAAGGGAGGCGGCAGGGGGTGGGGACAGCAAGCACACAATGCACTTTGATTATGATTTAGAGTTGACTGTTCAAAATACTAGAGTGATTGTGCGTGCATGCCTTCTAGAATATTTAAAATAGAAGCTTCTGGTATTTATGACGGACCAGCCGCCACAAGTCAATCAGTACCTGAAGGGGCGAGCGGGAATTAAAGAAAGAGACACACTCACACGATTGCTGATGCAGCCCGTCTTTACTTTCCTAGGGCCTTGTCTTCCATAATCCAATTATCTTTCTTTTGTGTCCCAAGGAACTGACTGGATTAGCCATTTTCCTCAGTGAGCAGTACACACACCTTGACTCTCTACTGGTTAACTTGAAGGTCAGAGTAACTGAGAGGGAGTCAGTTCCCCAAGGCAATTCTTCCAAGTACTCAGATAGTCTTCTTTAGAGTCTCCCAAGGAACTGGCCATATCAGGCACATTCCTCAGATGCAGAAGTAAAACAAGTTTTACTTCCCTAAAGCCAGCCTGCATGGCTCCCAACATCTCCCCCTTTTTTATTTATTAGAAACACAATCCATTCTGCCAGGATGGCGAGGTGACGGTGCCTGTCTTAGGTGTCCTGGGACGCCTGCCTCAACTTACCCGTCATTGGTACTTATATTCCATCATATAAGCCCTGTCTTAGGTGTTGAAGCGGCTCCCAAGTACTTACCCGTCATTGACTAACCCGTCCCTCTTAATGCACAGGGGTGAGAGGCTTAAGGCTTCGCCTTAAGCTCAAGTTGATGGATGTCAGCTCGTAAATCTAACATTCTGCTGATGAAACATCTAATGAGGATGGGGAGTAGGCACAGAACCAGACAGACACAAATGCCCAATGCAAGGAACATCATAACAGAATGGATAATATTTGGCATAGAGGGCAAGGAGTTTTTCATCATCTCAACAAACTTAGAGGCAACTTGAACTGCATCAAATTTCAAGGGTTCAGCTTCTCTCATACTTTTTATCTCATCATGAAGCCGAAGCATATCTAATCACAGATTAGCATTATGCCTTATTCCTTGAAGATGTAAACGAACTCTAATCCAATCATGTTGACTATTATTATATATCTTAGGGGTAACACATATCCAATGATATTCAGCATGACAAACCAAATGAGATCTGACCTTTATACTTTGAATTTTGTCTCCCAAATATTGAACCATATCATATAAAGCATTCACTTTTTGTTCTAACTTTACATCTATGCTTTCTTGAGTTCCCAAAGCTAAAGTAACATT
>PVJL010018915.1:0-14957 GCA_004026885.1 Lyroderma lyra | reverse complement strand
GTGGGAGAAGTGTCTGTTTAGTTCTTCTGCCCACTTTTTAATTGGGTTGTTTGTTTTTTTGTTGTTAAGTCTTATTAGTTCTTTATATATTTTAGATATTAGACCCTTATCTGATGTGTTATTTGCAAATATTTTCTCCCATTCAGTTGGCTGTCTCTTTGCTTTGTTGGTGGTTTCTTTTGCTGTGCAGAAGCTTTTTAGTTTGATATAGTCCCATTCATTTATTTTTGCTTTTACTTCCCTTGCCTTTGAGGTCAGGTTCATGAAGTCTCCTTGAGTCCTAGGTCTATAAGTTTAGTACCTATGTCTTCTTCTATACAGTTTATTGTTGCAGGTCTGATATGAAGGTCTTTAATCCATTTTAAGTTAATTTTTGTATATGGAGAGAGTTCACAGCTCAGGTTCATCCTTTTGCATATGTTTTTCCAGTTTTCCCAGCACCACCTACTAAAGAGGCTGTTTTTCCCCATTGTATGATTTTTACTCTTTTATCGAAAATTATTTGTCCTCCATGACAATTTTGTAACTGCCAATTTGTACTTTTCACCTTTTTCACTCAGTCCCCCAATCCCTCTCCCATCAGATGGCATTTTTTATATAGTCAGAATGGCTCACAACTGATTATGATCAGCTACTGCAGAGAATTCCTGTCCTAGTCGTTCCCTGCTGGTCTATTAGGAACCAGTTTTTTATTTTGTTTTTGTAGTTCCCTGGCTGGGAATGGAACCCAGGCCACAGCGTTGAGAGCCTTGAAGCCTAGCCACTACACCCCCAGGGAACCCCAGGAACCAGTTCTGTATCTAGTTGTAACCCGGGCCCTGAGTGTCCCGCCGCGGGGGCGCTGTGCGCGGTGGGAAGGACTCGCGGGGGCCCAGCCCTGCCTTCCCTTCCATCGCCAGAAGGTTCCCTTGGCTGAGGCGCTGGGGTCCGGGCGCTCTCGCTGCCCAACAGGATGGCTGGGAAACCAACGGATGTAGGTAAAGATGCCTGCAAAAGGCAAACTGCCAAACCAAAGTAATGTGAGGTTCTTATTAGTTCCTCCCTAAGCAAAACGCAGGCTATTTGGAGAGCTGAGTGCAGTTCAGGCTGAGAGGCTGCCCGGTCCCAGCTGTCTCAGCTGTTCTCAGGAATTCTGTGGCAGCCACTCCCTCGGTTTACAGCTGGCTCAGTGAGTCAGAGAAGAGCTCTCCCCACCCACCCTACCAGCTCCCTCCCCAATTGTTTTGCTCTTCCCTACTAAAGTATCTGTGTGACTAGCTCCCAAATATATGCTACATGGCTCAGGCCTTTCATCAGGGAGAATAAAGCCATCTGGTGCCAACTGTCCACAGGGCTCTGGGAAGGGAGATGCTGCTTTCTTCCATGCATCTCGTTTAATGATCGTCCTTTCCATGGCAGGGAAAGTATTATTTACACGTTTACACACGAGGAAACCAAGTCTGAGAAAGGCCAAGTAATTAGTCCCGGCCACACAGTCAGACCCTAGCTGCTGCTGCTGCTGCTTTTCCCCCACCAAACTGATGCAAAATATTCATTCCAAGTTAGTTCTTTTATGCAGTAGTTTTCCTGCTCAAGACTTGTGTTGCTTCTTTTTAAAAATTTAATTGTATTGTGGTAAGAACACATGAGATGTACCCTCTTAGCAAAGCGTACACTGTGTATCGTTGACTATAGGTACAATGTACGGCAGATCTCTAGAACTTACTCATCTTACTGAACTGACTTTATGCCTGCTGATTAGTAACTCTCCACAACCTAGACCCTAGCTTCTTAAACAACAACCAGATCCCTGGAGCCCTGCGGCCGGATTTATACTGGCACAGTGCAATAGAACTTTTTAGCTGCCATAGAATTGATTGGAAACTGACGAAACGGGAAGAACAATTTGTGTCCAATGCTCAGTCCAGGGAGGGCTGGCAGGGTCACACAGCTGTCATCGTCAGGTGAGATGTTTCTCCCTGGCCCTGTCGTTCCGATGTATCCTCACTCAGTATAAGCCTGTACTCACCCACTGTGGGGACACACTGAGCAGCCGGCCTCAGCTCCAAGGCCAGGCCTTCTCCACACTCTCATCTGGCTTCTGCTCAGCGGAACAGCTGGAGAAATGGCAACTCAAGGTCTCCCCAACTATTTTTATGTGGCCATCTGCCCTCCAGACCAGGCCTGGCATGCAGCAATAGGCCTAAGGAATGCCACAGCAGGTGGGTGATGCCCAGACAGCTGAGGACACAAGCCTTGGTTCTGACGGATCTATGGATGCTGGAAATGTGACATGAGGATACCAAGAGGAAAAAGAAAGCCTTTCACACATCATACCTTGATTCCTTTTCTATTTCTAGAACGCCCTGAGGCCAGCTCTGCCCTGACATTGCCAGAGGCTGGGTGGCAGGCTCAGGCGGGGGCATGGTGTGCCTGTCGGTCAGATGCTTTGGCTCGCTGCTGACCTCAAGTCCCTCAAGAAGAGGACATAGCAAATACTCTGCAGAAGAGGTAGACCCCAAAAAAGCCTGCGCTTCATTTTGTGACAATAAGACCTGGGGTGTCCCTGTTGCTGCCTAGACTGAATGCTAAATTTGGAGCAGTCAAGCAGCCTGGGCTTGGCAGGGCTGTCATCAGATTTGTGGATAGAGGACGGGCTTGTTTCATTCACAATGTCCTGGGAGAGAGGAAGCATGAAAAAAGTTAATCAATGAAAACTTCTTTTCGGACCTAGAGGATATTATGCTAAGTGAAATAAGTCAGACTGAGAAAGACATACAAATAGACAAACAAAATAGAAATAGATGCATAGATACAGAGAACAAACTTAGGTGTGCCATGTGAGAGGGATGTTGGGAGGATGAGTGAGAAAGGTGAAGGGATTAGGAAGTACAATTGGCAGTCACAAAATAGTCATGGGGATGTAAAATACAGTATGGGGATTATAGTCAGCAATATTGTAAAGACTATGTAGGGTGTCAGATGGGCACTAAACTTACTGGGGGAGCTCTTCATAAATTATATAAATGCCTACCCATTGTGCTGTACACCTAAAAATAATGTAAAATAATATTGAATGTCAATTATAATTTATATATATATATATATAAATATGGAGAATATTTATATATATATATATATATATATATAAATATATATATATATATATATATATATAAATATATATATATGGAGAGAGAGAGAGGAGTCATGGGATGTAGAGTACAGCATAGGGGACATAGTCAATGGCATTATAATAACTATGTAGGGTGCCAGATGGGGCTATCACTTTGTGAGGTGGGTAAATTTCTACTCATTATGTTATTTTGTACACCTGAAATTAATAATAATAATAAAAATGAAAACCCCTTTTCATTAGAGAATATTTTATCCTTACACAAATTAGAGACTAGGATAATGAAACCCCATGTATCCATCACCCAGCTTCCTGTAGAAGCATTTTCTTAAACAAATGTTAACGGTGTCTCTATTTCCTAATAAAAGAAAAGAAGTGAAAAGGGTTTGTTTGTGTCAGATTTATAATAAATGTTTTAATTTGTCCTTTTCAGAAGAAATGAGAAAATAAAAGGGTCAGATATTTTGAAGATAGTACTAGTTTTAACAATTAAGTTCATGAACTAGCCACTGTATGCTTACATTGGCAGCACTGTACGAACAACTCGGTAAGGTTTCATAACCTTGGTATGTCTGTGTCTCACAGCTGTGTTTGTGTTGACGTGTGGTGGTGTCTCGCTGAGTGGCATTTATTATTGTTGTGTGTTTTTGTGTGCTGTTGTGAGAATGTCAGAACTTGAATTAGTGCAACAAACATGAAATTTCTTGTTAAACTTGTCAAGAGTGGACGTGAAATCAGGGACATGTTAGTCCAAGTTTATGGGGATAATGCCATGAAGAAAATGGCAGTGTACAAATGGATTAAACATTTTTCTAAAGGGAGAGAAAGCACCATTGGTGAAGAGAGGTCAGGGCGGCCAGTAACAAGTAGATCTGATGAAAAATGGCAAAATTTCATCGAATTGTGCATTAAAATTGTTGGCATGAGAAAGATGTGTGCAAAAAGGGTCCCAAAAGCTCACCAATGACCAAAAGCAAAGGAGAGTCAAAGTTTGCCAAGAACTTTCAGAGAGGCAAGACAATGTTTTGGGCTGTATTATCACTGGTGATGAAACATGGGTGTGCCAATATGACTCTGAAACAAAGTGTCAAAGTGCACTATGGAAGTCAGCCAGTTATCCCGGAGCAAAGAAGTTCTGTCTGTCCAAATCAAGAGTCAAAACGATGTTGCTAATGTTTTTGATATCAGAGGGGATTGTTCATTATGAATTTGTACCAACTGGACAAGCGGTCAACCAAGTTTACTATTTGGAAGTGCTGACAAGGCTGTGTGAAAAAGGTGGATGAAAACGACCTGAAGTTTTCACCAGCAACTCATGGCTCTTGCATCACGACAAGGCACCAGCTCACGTGACACTGTCTGTGAGGGAGTTTTTAGTCAGTAAACAAGCAACTGTATTGGAACTACCTCCCTACTCACCTGATCTGGCCCCCAATGACTTTTTCTTTACTCGAAGATAAAGGAAATATTGAAAGGAAGACATTTTTATGACATTTAGGACATTAAGGGTAATACAACGACAGCTTTGATGGCCATTCCATATAAAGAGTTTCAAAATTGCTCTGAAGAGGTGACCAGGCACTGGTGTCAGTGCACAGCTTCCCAAGGGGAGTACTTCGAAGGAGACCATAGTAATATTCAGCAATGAGGTATGTAGTACATTTTTTAGGATGAGTTCACAAACTTAACTATCGGACTTCATATATTGCATTTACATTACATCTTCCTTTTTTCTTAGGTAAGGGAAGTTGACTTCCCAAGCATTGATAAATGCCTGCTACATGCCAGGTTCCCTTCCAGGCTCCATAATTGGATCTACTGGAGTCCAAGACGTGGTAGGGCGAGAAATCTACAGCCCTGAGCTGGCACTGGTGGGGCTTTGACAAAAGCACTTAAATTGTAGATTCTAGGCTTCCTGTGTGTAGAATAATTATGATACTGTCGATTTTAACTGTATTGTTATAAAAATAAAATACAGCTATCATCAAACCATGGAAGTATTTTGTGATTATAAAAATATTAAAAAATTTAAAGGAGGGAGCTCCCTGGTGGTGTAGTGGCTAGGCTTCGGCGCTCTCACCATTGTGGCCTGGGTTCGATTCCCGGTCAGGGAACCAACCAAAAAAAAGTTATTAAAGGAGTTATTTGGAACATGCCCAAACCAACCATGGTCAGAAATTCTCTTGTGGGTCTCTAACACGCCCCTTCCCTCCTTCTAGGTGAAAATTTTAGAAAACTGAACCTGCAGCCAAGTTTCTGGATGCAAATGACAGTGGGCCAGTTCGATGCTCATGGGCCTGGTTAGGAAGTGGGACTCTCCCTCTCCCTCTTCTGCTACTCAACAGGGAGGACCTCAGGGTGCTGGAGGTGCCACCATAGCAACCCATCTCAGACCCAATGGGCGTGTTGGGGGACAGTCACGGCAGCCTTTCTCATGACTGTGAGCACCTTGTTCTCTGGGTGAAACTGTTTTCTGCTTAATTGTGTAGAATGACTTCTCTTCCTAATGCAAACTCTGCCTGAGACGAGCAACTTAGAAAATGAAAGAAGGGCCACAGTGACAGGGCAGCTGCCAGAGCCAAAGGGGCCCTGACCCAGCTGGACCTTCACTTTCTCCTGTTTCTACTTGGTTTGGTCTCTACGTTGGTCTCTTGGGCTTTTTATGTGGCAGGGGGCATGGATGCTGCCTGGATCACCTGGGCCATGTGGCACACCAGCAGTTTTAGGTTTGGTAGCTCCACCCAAACATTGTAGAATTGGGTACCAGCTGTTCCTTGAGTAAGGGTGTTTGTGTCACCTGAAGAACAGGAAGGGATACTTTGCAGAGAGAAGTGACACATGACACAGAAACTCATAACCAAGACAACTAAGACAAGCACTGGGATCTGTGTTTGCCTTTGCTGAATGATCCTGCACAACCACCCAAACCAAAATACAGTGGCTCAAAAGACAGGCATTTCTTTTCTTTCTCCTCTGCTGCTGCCTGGCTGGTGGCTCTGCTTGGTGCCACAGCCACCTAGGTGCAACTCCCGGCTGCGGGGAAGGTTCAGACCTGCTCCACATGTCTCACTTTGGGGCCCTGCTGAAAGGGCAGCAGCTACGTGGACATGTTCTTGTCATCATGATCATGAAAATGCTGGAGATCAGACCAAGCATGTACACTGAAGGCTGCACTCAGGTCCTGCCTGCTAATACACCAAGCCCACCATCCCTGGGCTCTAGCACCTGCCAATCACATACACCAGGATGGAGAAAGCTGCCCAGTCTCCCCAGGAGCTTAAGCCACGAGGCTACTCTCAGAGTGGCAGGGAGGAAAACTCCTGATACTTGGTGAATTTATTTAATCTGAGTTTTTGCTTTTACAAACAATTTTTCTCATGTTCGTAACCTGTTTTAGATATTTTTAATTTTTTGTTAGTTTTTGCAGCTATCAGGAACTATGTATATTTCTGTCCTCATTTAACAAAACATTAATGTGTGTGTTTGTGTTACTGCTCTCAACCTGTTTTAACATCTATTATTTGATTGGATTCTTACAACATTGTAGGTGGGAAGAAAAAATTGCATTTAAGCTCACTTTATAGATGAGGAAATTAAATCTCAGAGATATGCAATAACTCTCCAAAAGTCACACAGCTAGCAAAACATCAGAACTGAAACTAGCACCTAGATATTATTTGAGTCTTCGATTAAAATCTATGTCTGGGAAATACAGGCAATACTTTAAAAATGTGAAGAACTAGTACAGTAATAAGTTAATCAATTAATGAAAATACAAAATGGTATCTTTTTATTCCTAGCTAAACAAAACTATATATATATTTCTAGCTAAGCAAAATTGTTAATCAAGTGATACGATTTGCAGCATAATTTATCAAGTCATTTTCAATTTTTTTTATTCTTAGGAAATGTTGACATAATCTCCCCTGTAGAATTGGTGGCTGCTAGCTAAATGATGCCATTGTGTAAGCCAGAATCTGACATGGGAAATGTTCCAAACTCTCCCAATGACATTGATAGACATTTGGTAACATATGGAGACCTGCTCTTAAGACCAATGTTATTGCTCTTGGTCTTTATTAGTTTTATAAAACTAACTTCAATTCTATTCAAAAGACTTCTATCTTTTTTAATACTGTCTGAGATTTTATTTAATATCTCTGTTTCTAACCAAGCCATGAAAACACCTTAATGGATGCCATATTTAATTAGTTGGCTTCATCTTTTTTATTTTTATTCATTTTCAAGCCATGGGACTTTATACATATTATTTGGCAATATTTTGTGATTCAATAACTTGAAATATTATTTTAAAATTTATATTTTTCACTTTTGTCTTCAAACCACAAATGCATTTTAATGTAATTTATTAGATATATTCGATAGAAAAAATAGTTTTCTCCTGGAGTTGAAGTTTCATTGTGTTTGTCTCTAAATGACATTTTATATACCTACGTTTGTACAGTATCTTCTGCTTCTAGCAGAAGTTTATTTTATTTTATATATCGACCACTTCTATGATTTATGGAATGAAATTATCATCTTTAATAATTGAAATGTTCTTTCTTATAAAGCTAAGGGAAGTACTGATATCTATCTCTATTAGATTATACTTCCTAATTTTCAAATCTCTAAAACTTTTTTTCTTTTCCAGAATGTTAAAAGTTAACATTCCACAGTTTTTTATTAGAGTGAATATACAAAGTATGATACAATCATCATGCCACTTTTTCAGCTCTAACCCCATAGACTGTTCACGAGGCCCAACCAGTCTTCTCATTTTAGTGCCCATATTGCCAGCTGCATTAGTTATTTCTTGAGACTACTTGTGTGATATCTGGCAGTAAATAAAAAATTTGTTGGGGCAAGATCTAAGGTGTTCTGGATTTACAGATTTTGTTTCATTATCCAGAAGTAATTTAAATAAAGTGATTTTGACAATGACTCAGACATGTGGAAATTGTCCAAAACCTTGGGTGACTAGATTTTTTCTTAAACATTATACTGGCCTTTCTGTATAAAATAATGGAATTTTCAATTAATTATTTCTTATTGAAGCCATTTTTCTTGAGTACCAAAAATAAAGCTGCTATATTATCTCTCTCTCTCTCTCTCTCTCTCTCTCTCTATCTATCTGATGTTTTTCCTGCTTCATCAAATTCAAAACAAACAAGCTAACATAAAACTATCTTCAATCAAGGACATAAAAAAACTGCACTTTAAATAAAAGGTAAAAACACTTTTATGTCAAATTTTATGTAAAACAGTTGAAGCTTCTTTAATAATGATTCAGCTTTTACTGCCTTGATTTTCAAGTTTTCCAAAAACTTTTTTCTCCTTGTAATAGATACATATTTTAGAAGCAGAACCATTCATCCAAATTGTTGTATCTCCAACTCATGAAAATCAAGTTAAGAAAACACTTCATTGGAATATTATGTTCCATAAATGTTTCTTGAGTTTTATGAAATATCTTCTATCTGGAAATGTTTGGTTTTAAAAACACTTTTTATTACAGAAAACATTAAACATACACAAAAAGTGGAAAATAGCATAATTAAACCTCATGTGCTCATCTCCCTGCTTCAACAGTTAGCAATTTATGAGTAATTTTCTCATCTCCTTTCCACTCCACTCCAGTGTCTTGAAGCATATCCCAGATATCATTTATTTTGTGTGTAAATATTTAAGTTTGTAGATCTAAAAGACAGGGAGTCTTTTTGGAAACATAAAGGTGACCGGGATGATGGACCTGCCAGTGATATTATCCTTCCAGGGTTTAATGAGATAAATGACCTGAAGTGTGCTGGATTCATGCTTCAAGAAGCAGATAGGTCATTCTAGGAGAGGATCCAAGATGGCAGAGTAGATAAACACTGTGCTTGCCTTCTTCCATGGCAACATTAAAATTACAGCTAATTATAGAACACTCAACTGGAAAACCATCTGAAGTCTAGCTGAACAGAAGTCCTATAACTGAGAATATAAATGAGAAGCCACATGGAGACTGATAGGAGGGGCGGAGATGGGAAAGGGGTTGGCCTCACACCCACGTGTGCTGGTTAAAAATCAGGAGGGATGTCTTGGTCACAGAGGTCCCCCCCCCCCCAGAAAAGTGAGGGACCCCAGCCCCACACAAGGCTCCCCAGCTCAGAGTACCGGTGCCAGGGAGAGGAGCCCCAACATCTGGCTGTGAAAAACAGTGGGGATTCCGACCATCTGGGTGAGACGGAAAGCTGTGGGAAACTCAGACTTCCTCCCAAAGGGCCTGTGCACAGATTCAATTGCTTGCAGGCACTTACCCTGGGCTCTGGCAGAGAGACAGTTACTTGGGAAGAGTCAGAGACTTACAGGGAGAGACCGAATTGTGTGCCTTCAGGGGAAGGCCTGGAGGGACACACAACATTTTCCTTGTGTAGAATCCTTCTCCCATGCAACCGGCAGGCAGGCATCATCTCTCCTGTGCTGAGTCCTCTCTCACATAGCCAAATCTGAATCTACGTTGGCCTAGTGAACTCTACTCACTCCATCCTGCCTGGTGACCACCAGGAACCCTGCCTGATCCAACTCGTACAATGCTGGAGGCACATTCTCAGCCAGCAGTCAGTCCCACCTGTGTTGTACTCTTTCTTGGAAAACTCGCAGTCATCTGCAGGCCCCATGTGGTTGGTGGCTGGTTTGGTATGTTCTGAGACTTTTGCTAAGTATCTCTATGCTTAGCACTGGCACCAAACCAGAATCTACATTAACCTAGTGAAAATCAGTTATTCCACCACGGTGACTCCCTGAGACCCTGACTCACCCAACTTGCATACCACTTGAGCCTCTCTCAGAAGATGGCCACAGGCCTCAAGGTGCTAAGGTGCCCTGGGCTTTTTGCAGAGTGACCACAGGCCCAGTACTGGTGGAAGCCATCCTTGGTTCACAGCATGGCCTCTGCTAATTGCTTCTAGATCCAGCAATGGGAGCGATTGACCACGGATCATTTTGTAGCTCCTACCAGGAAATTCCTGGCTGGCTAGAGGCAGTGACTGACCTAGGCCTACACTGGAGCCCCTCCTAAGAGGCCCCAGAACCAACATATCTGGAGTTCAGCTTCAGACCACAGCAGCACACCACCCAATTATCCACACAAGGTGAACTCAGCAGGCAACACAGCCCACTTGGGTGAATCTCACTCCATAGGTAATCCCTCCACCCCCATAGTAGTCTGTAAGCTGTGGATGTGGCCAAATCCCACAGCCAATCTGGCTGAGGGTCAATTCCACCCACTGATGTGCCAATAGTAATCAAGTCTCAACTATGACAGGAGGACACACACAACTCACATAAGAAACACTCCAGAGCACCCAGCACAGGTGACCAGGGAGACTGTGTTACTGGGCCTCACAGGGTACCAACAACATAAGGACACATGGCCAAAACTGAAAGAAGTAGCAGATACACCTAATACATAGAAAACATACAGAGAGGCAGCCAGAATGAGGAAACAAAGAAATTATGTCTCAAATGAAAGAACGGGAGAAAAACCACAGAAAAAGGACTAAATAAAATGGAGGCAAGCAGCCTATCAAACACAGAGTTCAAAATAGTGATTATAAAGATGCTCAATGAACTTGGGGCGAAAATAGATGACCTCAGTAAGCACTTCAACAAAGAGATAGTAAGCATAAAAAAAAAAAGACATAGAAATCATAAACACAAAAAAGAACCACAGTTGGCAATGAAGAATACAATGAGTGAAATGAAGAATGCACTAGAGACTGGCTGCTCTGAAAGCCATCTTTGCATTGTTCCCATGTCTGGCTCCCCGCTCACTGGGCCATCTCTGCTAGGCTCCTGCTCCACCAGCGTGGACTCAGCGTTTTTGCCAGTGTCCTCAAACTCTTGCTTTCTTTTTAATCACTGGCATACCCCGCTGTGTCAGACACAGTAGTGGACAACAGCTCCGAAATGAACAACAAGGACTTAAAAAAGAAAAAGAAGGAAATTGTGGAGGAGGCAGAGAATTGAAGAGATGTAAGTGCTCATGGGAATGCTATTGAGGAAAATGGGGAGCAGGAGACTGACAATGAGGTAAACGAAGAAGAGAAAGAAGGCAAGAGGATGAGGAGGAGGAGGACGGGGATGGTAAAGAAGGACGAGGAGATGAGGAGGAGGGGGCTGAGGCAGCTATAGGCAAACAGGCAGCTGAAGATGATGAGGATGAAGATGTTGACACCAAGAAGCAGAGGACAGAAGAGGGTGATTAGACAGCCAAAAAATAAAAAAAGGAAAAGTTGAGCTTCAAAAAAAAAGGCCACTGTGACCTCTTCATTTTCCACTTCCTGTCTCAGAATCTAATCGTAGTCATCTTTGAGTAGAGAATCTGGCCCACCCACCCCAGGCAGTGCCACCCACGAATGATACATGCTGTTCACCACTCAACCAAAATCACAATGTGAATTCACAACAGGGGAGGAGAAACCCAAAACATCCAAGGCTCTGCTTCTTTTCTTAAAAGCACTTTTAAAAGGAAAATTCATATTTTTTATTTACATTTTATATTTTTGTATATATTGGTAGAGGTCAGCTATTTCTAATGATCTCGGGATGACCAAACCAGACTTTGGAGCATCCTCTGTCCTACTTCTGACTTTACTTGTGGCGTGACCATGTTCATTATAGTCTCAAAGGAGAAAACAAAACAAAACAAAAACCCCCCAAAACCTCAAAGGGGGGAACCTTGTTAAAAAACAAAAATTATCTTATTTCATGCATTTCAGTAACTTTTTTGTGCATGTACTTAGCTGTTGGTTTGTATGAGCTGGTTAAAAAGGCCAAAGAAAAAAGGTTTCTTATTTTTTCCTTTTTTTTGTCTATGAAGTTGCTGTTTATTTATTTATTTATTTTTGGCTTGTTTGATGTATGTGTGAAACAATCTTATCCAACAATAAACTGAAAATTTTTTTTGCTAAGTTTTTCTAACAATGACAAAAGAATGCACTAGAAGGAAGCACTACACTAGACGAAGTAGAGGAATGAACCAGTGATTTGGAAGACAAGGTAGAAGAAAACACCCAGTCAGAAAAGCAGAAATAAAAAAAAAAAAAAAAATTTTTTTTTTTTTAAATGAGCACAATTTAAGAGACCTCTGGGACAACATCAAGCATAACAACAATCACATCATAGGAGTACCAGAAGGAGAAGAGAGAAAGCAAGGGGTTGAGAATCTATTTGAAGAAATAGTGACTGAAAACTTTCTAACCTGGTGAAGAAAATAGACATACAAGACCAGGAGGTACAGAGAGCCCCAAAAAAGATGAACCCAAGCAGACCCATACATAGACACATTATAATTAAAATGACAAAGGTTAAAGATAAAGAGAGAATCCTACAAGCAGCTAAAGAAAGGAAACTAAGGAAACTGATTACTTACTAGGGAGTTCCCATAAAAATGTCAGCTGAATTTTCAATAGAAACTTTGCAGGCCAGAAAGAAATGTCAGGAAATATTAAAAGTGATGAAAAGCAAGGACCTGCAACCAAGCCTACTCTACCCAGTAAGGCTATAGAATTAAAGGACAGATAAAGAACTTCCCAGACAAGAAAAAGCTAAAGGAGTTCATCAACACCAAACCAATAATACAAGAAATGTTAAAGGTACATCTTCAAGAAGAAGGGAGGGGTGCAAAAAGAACATAAAGATTAATAAAAAATGACAATAACTATGTATCTATTAATAATCACTTTAAATGTGAGAGTTGTCCAGAAAGTAACATGTAATATGAAAAATAGAGGCATTTATGGCTGGATTTTTTCTGGACACCTCTTGTATGTGAATTAAATGCTCTAATAAAAAGACATAGGGTATCTGAATGGACAAGAAAACAAGACTCAAACATATGCTGCCTACAGGAAACTCACCTCAGATTGAAAGATACACACAGACTGAAAGTAAGGAATGAAAAAAGGTATTTCATGCAAATGGAAACAAACAAAAAAGCTGGGGTAGTAATACTTATATCAGAAAAAAAATAGACTTTAAAACAAAGGCTACAATAAGAGACAAAGGGCAATATTACATTATGATAAAGAAATCAACTCAACGAGAGAATATAACCTTGTAAACATTTATGCACCCAACGAAGTAGCATCTAACTATATAAAGCAAATATTGATTGATATAAAGGGGAAGATTGACAGTAATACAGTAATAGTAGGAACCTTTAACACCCATTGACATCATTGAACAGATCTTCCAGACAGAAAATCAACTAGGAAACAGTGGTACTAAGTGACACACTAGACCAGATGGATTTAATATTTTCAGAGCATTTCATCCCAAAGCAGCACAATATGCATTTTTTTCAAGTCCACATGGAACATTTTCCAAGATAGACCACATGTTAGGCCATAAAACAAGTCTCAGTAAATTTAAAAAGATTAAAATTGTATCGAGCATCTTCTCTGATTATAGTGGTATGAAACTAGAAATCAAGTACAAGAAAAAACTGAAAAATACAGAGACACGTGGGGGCTAAATAACATGCTACTAAATAATGAATGGGTCAACAATGAGATAAAAGATGAAATCAAAAGATACCTTGAGACAAATGAAATTTAAACATAATTACTCAAAATCAATGGGATACAGCAAAAGCACTACTAAAAGGAAACTTCATAACAATACAGGTGTACCTCAAGAAAAAATAAAAATCTCAAATAAACAATCTAACCCTACACTTAAAGGAATTAGAACAAAGCCCAAGGTGAATAGAAGGAAGGAAATATAAAGATCAGAGTGAAAATAAACAAAAGAAAGTCTAAAAAACAATACAAAAAAATCAATAAAACCAAGAGCTGGTTCTTTGAAAAGATAAACAAAATTGATAAACCTTTAACCAGACTCATCAGGAAAAAAAGAGAGATGACCGAAATAAATAAAATCAGGCATAAAAGAGAAGTGATAATTGACACTACAGAAATACAAAATATATGAAAAAATATTATGAATTATATGCCAACATATTGGACAATCTGGAAGAAACAGAAAAATTCCTAGAAACTTACAATCTTCTGAGACTGAATCAATAAAAAACAGAAAATCTGAACTGACTGATTACTACTAACTATTGAATCAGTAATAAAAAAAACTCCCAACAAACAAAAGTCCTGGACCAGATGGTCTCACAGTGAATTTTACCAAACATTCAAAGAATTAACACCTATTTTTTTTCAAAATATTCTAAAAAATTCAAGAGATGGGAAAGTTCCCCAGCTCATTTCATGATGCCACCATAACAAGACAAAACCAGACAAAAACATTACAAAACAAACAAACAAACAAACAAATAAACATTATAGGCTGATAGCCCTGATAAACATAAATGAAAAAATCCTTAACAAAATGTTAGCAAATCAAATTCAGCAATACATTAAAAAGATCATACACCATGATCGAGTGGGATTTATTCCTGGGATGCAAGGTCAGCTCAATATCTGCAAATCAATTAACATACTACACCACATAAACAAAATGAAAGATAAAAATCATATCATATCAATAGATGCAGAAAAAGCATTTGAAAAAAATCTAGCATCTATTTATGATAAAAACTCTCAGCAAAGTGGGAATAAAAGGAACATACCTCAACATAATGCAGGCCATGTACAACAAACCCACAGCTAACATCATACGAACATGGACAAGCTAAAACTTTCTCTTTAAGACCAGGGACAAGACAAGGATGCCCATTTTCAACCACTTTATCAACATAGTTTTGAATATAGAAAAAGAAATAAAAGGCATTCACTTTGGAAAGAAAGAAGTAAAACTGTCAATATTTTCAAATGATATGATA
>PVJL010018914.1:0-15158 GCA_004026885.1 Lyroderma lyra | reverse complement strand
GCGCCCGCGGTGGCGCGCAAACTGGGCGGCGGTTGGATACAAGGTGGGGGCTGTTTGCGAAGCCTTAGCTCAGCCCGCATGCACACTTACTTCACTTACTCTCATAATTGTAGTCTCCTTGCAAATCTTTTCCGTTCTGAATTCAGATGATGCCTCAGCCCCAGCGCTGGACACCCAGCCTCAAGGAGACGAGGAAGGTGAGCTCCACAGCGGCTGGGGTGTGGTGGGGGGCAGAGCGGGCCTGGGGCTGGGGGGCACCACCGGGGAGCGCCCCCCTCTGCTTTGTGAGCACGCCCATCTTTCCTGACGGCTCTTGAATGTTGCCGTGTGCTTTCACGCAGCACCACACAGAGGTGGTTTATATAAGGCAAAAGCTAGGGGCTGAAATTTTATAGTTTGGATAACAAAACAGATTTCAAAACTGTGCAGTGGCGTGTGCCATTTTGCCTGTTCATGTGTCACACGTCTCCCAGCGTGTGGTCACCACCATGTGGAGCCCGGGGTGAGCGTCGTAATGTCACACACACAAAGGACGCTGCCCGGGTTCATTGGACTTTGTCGTTGCCACAGGAGGGTTTCCTGCTCTTAGCCTTTCCTAGATTGTCTTAGCGATTTGCCACAAGGGATCACGGTTTGAAGACAAAACACAAGGAACGCACGTAATAAATCAATTCAATCCGAGGTTGAAGGGTGGAATTACATCGTGCTTTTGCAAATAACAACAACGATAATAGTAACTAGTTGACATGGCACTGCATGCTACACACGTGTGCTCTGCCGCACCGCTGACCCAGCCCTTGGAATCCTGTCTCACTTGTCCGTGACTTTAAGGCCAACGCGTGGCAAAGGCGGGTCAGACCCACCCAGGCACAGGGCGCGACCCACACTGTAAGCTGTCAGTCATGTTTGTTACACGACATTCCTGAAAAGATGAGAAGTTGTATCCAACATGTTACACTTTGTATTGAATCTTCCAACTGAGTGAAACCCCTGTGTTGCATGAATGTGCATCTTGACAACACAAGGATGTTTCTGGACTTTGGGGCTTTTTGCTAGACCCTATTTCCCTCAGGTGGGGCCTGTCCAAGTCATGTGACTTTTTTTTTACACTTTTGGATGAAGAAAGAAAAAATATACTAAAACATTTTAAATGCATATTATTATTTCCTGTCTCATGCATATAATTATTTTAACTTTTTTTTTAAAGTTCAATAAGTATCATACTGATTTTTTTTTTTTTTTGACTTTTAGGCTACCTGCTGAAATCTTTAATTGAGAGCTTTTGTGTTTTCATGATGAATTAAAAATACTTATTCTATTTTGCTTTGTTAGATATTGCATCACGTTACCCTACGCTCTGGACGGAACAAGTTAAAAGTCGACAGAACAAAACCAATAAGAATTCAGGTAAAGGGGCCTAATGTTACCCGTCTTGTTTTCTGGAACTTGAGTGTACACTGCACCTTGGTTACCGATCGATCATGCAAATAATTCTCACGGGTCAGATCCACGTCCAACTTAGGGCCCCATGACGCACTGCAGGCGGGGACTCAGGGCCCCAGGACGTGCTCCATGCACCGACTCGGGGCCCCAGGACACACGTACCCCGAACAGGCCCCTGAGACGGCCCCATGGGGCGCAGTAGGCGGAGACGCCCCGTGAGTGCTTCCTACTCCGTCCTGCCTCCGACCCCAGGGCCCAGGACGCCCCTCCCCCGCCGTGGCTGCCTCTGCTGTTGGGGACAGCCCAAAGGCCTGACCATCAGACCCCTGATTGGAGGAACAAATGTAAAACTACTGAAAACGAGGCCGCGGGTCACTCGCCTTTTTTAAAAGGCAGTTTCCGTTGTCACTAGGGTGCTGTTTCTCAGGAAATCCACTCGGAAACAGTTTTGTGTTTAGGCCACCGCTCACTGTGACCAGATTTTCAGGGCTTGAGTGACCTGTCAGTTATAATTAACCAGTAAAACCAGTGTCAGCTCTAAGTGGTTCAGGGACCCAAAAACCACATTTCCGGAAGTTCCAGCTTACATAATTCGATTAAATCAGCCCAAATGAGTAGATCACAAAAAAAGATGACATCGAGTAGATTTGTAGACAGGGGACATGAAATGACCTGATTGTCCCCGTGTGCGGTGGTCCACATACATGTTCTTGCGGAAGGTCTGAAGGGGCTCGCGCCTACTTAGGATTTCAGGACATTAAAAATAGTATTTTAGCTGATTAAGTTAACAGCGAAATGGGAAACAGTCGTGAGGTTACGTCACGCCCACGACGTCGTCACTGAGGAGTTTGATTTGTATTTATTTTTATTTCTAAGAGGTGTTTCTCCAGTAACCTTCTTTGGCAGAAGTAGACGCACGTACTTAACGAAGCGCGGATCACTGGGCTTAGTGTTGTGTTTCATGGACGCGCAGCTCCTCGGTCAGGACGCGTGGTATCCGAAGGGCGTGGGTTCCGGGACCCCCCGGGACGGCCCCACCGGTGACGCTCAGGGCCCTTCTGTGACACGGGGCTGCACCACGCGTACAGTCAGACCGTCGCAGTGCCAGCCGGTGTCACGGCTGCTGTGTTCACCCTGAGGTTGGCGGATCCTCGGCTGGGGACCCACAGGTCCTGCACGCAAGGCCGATGAGCCCGTTCGTGTTCTTTGGTGAAGGGGCCGAATGAAGAAAGTGTCGCTTTTCTCTGATGTCCCCGAGAGCAGTTACAAACACTGTTTTCCCCACGAGTTTGTCCCGAAATACATGACATTACTTCTTGGACCAAATACGTGGGACACAGTTGCCACGCGTGGGGAGAGTGTACCGTGTGGCGTGGTCGTGTTTCGGAGCACGTGACAGTGGGTGTTTTAGAAGAAACGTGCAAAGGAAAAGGAAGTAGCCGTAGCTGTGAACGTGTCTTAGGCAGTAAAGATAGTAAATGCTCATTTATTAGATCAGTAAGGAGCTCTGCCGGCAGGTGTCCCACGGGCACTTCGATGCCCCCGTTTCTGAGCTGTCCGCTCGCGTGGACGGACACAGCCGTGTCCCCGGGGGTGCAGTGCTGCAGCAGTGGGGGGTGCCATTCGCCTGCCGTGGGCCTCGCCTGGTGGCTTCTTGGCTCTGCCTCCCCTGGGGAAACTGAGGCACTGTGACTTTTCTCCGTGTTGAGGACGTGTTGACATTCCCACTGTTACCTCTGTAATGTTAGCTTTGATGATCTGGAGTGAGTTGGTCCCTTTGACGTGTGCTGTGTGACATGTGCTGTGTCCCCCCCCACCCCCACTGGAAACATGCTGTGTGTCATCATTATCCCCCTAAAAACCGGCCGTGTTCGGGTGGCGGAGGCTGCTTCTCCCTGTCACCCCTCCTGGGATCACGGTGCCTTCGACACTGGGCTGTCACAGCCCTGGCCAGCTAAGTGGGGGCTGACCAAGGGTCTGGGGTGGCCTTAGGGGCGGGACAGCATGGCCCCTGCGCAGGCAGCTGTCCCCGGGCAGCACTGGCTCCTCGCGTTGCTTCAGAGGCAGTCTGCGTGAGGCCCTGGGCGTTCTGTGTCCTTTATGTCACACCTGAGGTGGGGGACAGACCTCGTCGGCTTCTCCCTCGGCCCGGGGCTCCCACGGTCAGAACGTGGGGCCAAGCAGGCGACCCGTCTGAGACCTCCACAGGAGACCGGAGCTCTGACCCACGCGGTGCCCCTGTCTGGCTCCGACGAGCCCCGCTGGCCGGGACGCGCACTGTCTGCTGGGTCTTGCGTGTGAGCCCGGAGAGGCGCGGAGGCCCCGGCTGTCGTCTCCGAAACCCCCTCCCACTGGCCCTCCCTACCGTTACACCAGGTCTGCGTGTCGTCCCGGAGACGGCTCCGTGCTGCTGACCTCGTCGGGGGCCGGGTGGACGCGTCTGCCCTCTGCAGAGCGGGTCCTTTTCGTTTTATTGCACATATTACAGTTCGTGCCAACAGATAATCAGCTTTTGATTCTGCTTTAAATCATGGTACGTTGCATTCCCTGGGGGAAATAACACCACGTACGGGTTCTCTCTGTGTATCTAAGTTGCAAAATACTGTCTCCCTCCTTTTTTGTACTCTAGTTTTCAAATATAAGATTGAGAAAACGTCACGACACCAACTAGATTCTTGAGTTACAAAGTTGGGTCATTTGAAGAGATTAAAATATTCCGATAAATCAAAGAGCTCCTCTACCTGTGGAAGTTGTAGTTTAAAATACGAATTAATAGACCTAAGCGTGTGCCTCACCGAATCTGCCCAGCTGTCCTAGTTACAAAAGGCGGTTTTCATTCTAACCCGACTTAGGCCTTAGGTTTGAGCGTGCAAACGTGGTCGTGCGATCAGGACACAGGTCTTGTCTGGGGAACGTGCGGCTGCCCCCGCGGCGTTCTGGTTTCTGTTTGCAGGAGACGTGTTTCTCTGTCCCTTGACTTGCAGTCTGTGTGTGTCCTTTCTGCAGCGGGTCCCCTGGCAGCACCCACTCAGGCGCTCCGTGTCTTCTGTTTGGGGCATTTAATCCATTTACTTTTAACGTAATTGTTGGTGATGGGGACTTATCACTGTGACTCTTATTTATGTCCTTTCTCCCACCCCCCTCCTGGAGAAGTTCCTTTAACCTTTCCTGTTATATCGGCTTGTGGTGATGACCGCCTTGAGCTTTGGTTTTGGTCTGGAAGGAGCTGAGATTATTAGCGAAGCGAAAGAACAGCTGAGGAATTTTCGGCCTTTGCTATCGACGATGAACACTTGAACGCAGAGTTAGATTTTATGAAACGTTCCACGTGTGGCGCGTTCGGGCAGCCTGTAAGACACACATCCCTGCTGGCTGCATGGCTGGGGAGAGGTCGTCAGGGCCCGACAGTCTCCCGTCACGTGGCCGGAGCCCGTGTCCGTGTCCACAGTCAATTCTTGACTGAGAACGAAAGCAGCGCCCTCTCCCGCCCCGGGTTTCTCCGCTCGTCACTTTTGAACTTAACTTGAGAAATCAGTTCTCCACGATTAGCGTCTACCGAAGGGCATGTTTTCGCTTTTGTTTGGGAACTTGGAAATGGGTGGGTTGTTCTGTTTTGGTGCGATTTTGCATCACGAAAAACGTGATACTTTTTTCAGTTTCGAAGTCCGTTTTGAAATCATTAGAAAAACACTTTTCTAAACTGCTTGGTTGGGAAGAGAGTTTTTATCAGCTCAAGTTGTGGTTGTTGTTGTTGTTGTTTTTATGTTAAGCACTTTTCAACCTTTGCACGTTCCCATGCCTGCTGAGCTGTTCTGTCTGAGCCCTCGCTTCCGTTTGAAGTAACAACATGTCACAACCAAGTTGCGTGTGACATGCAGTCGTGGGTTGAAGTACATGTTAATGAATCACTTACCTGTCTTCGTTCCTCGTCCCTGCGCTTAAAACTCCATGCCTCCATTTCCTCTTCGGGGTCTTCTGTGATCTGTACGCGCGGACGTCGAGTAGGTGCCCCATGGAGCGCCCGGTGGGCCTCCCATGCCACCTTGCACCATCTCCAGCCAGTTTTAGGTGTGACGGCAAGTGAGGACGCAGCGTTTTGAGCGAATGCAGCGACAGAGGGGAAGCAGGATGACGGCAGGGGCTGGGAGTCTGCGTCGGCTCAAAGGACCGTGTTGTGGGCAGAGATGAGGAGCCACGGTCCAAGCCGTGGTGGGGGTGTCCCTGTGGTCGGAGCTTCACACGGAGCCTCTTTTCGGGTGTTAGAAGCGTTCTACTTGTTTCTTACATATTCGTACTCCGTGTCGTGTTACCGCCTTCTAGGTTTATAGGCAAACGTGCAGCGGAGCACGGGGGTCCCACGTAGCTCCTGTAACCCCCCACCACGCTCCCCTGTAAGTCGTGTCTCGCATTGGTGTGTTTTTGATCACCAACGGACCGAAGCCGTGAGCTGACACCTGACGTGCGTTGGGGCTCATTGTCCGTGTCGTATGTCCTGTAGGTTTTGACAAACGCAAACACATACTGTCACCGACTGTTTCGTGCAGAATATGGTCACGGCCCTAAAATTCCTGTGTTCTAGGGATGCAGCCCTCCCTCCCCTTGGACCCCCGAGGACCGCTGACCTCCTTACTGTCCCCGCAGTTTGCCTTTCCCAGCACGTCACAGAGTTGGGATCACACCGACGGGCTTCTCTCCGCGACAGGCGAGTAGTTTCCCCCAACGGGCAGGTTTGTGTGTGAACGCAAGTCTGCAGTTAATTGGGTGAAATACCAGGGGGCACGCCGCTGACCCGTAGGGTGAGAGCAGGTTTCCTTTTGCAAGAAGCCACCAAACGGGCTTCCAAAGTGGCTGTACCATGGGCGCCACCAGCAGCGGTGAGAGAGTCCCTGCCGCCCCACGTCCCCTCGGGTCCTGCCGTCGGTGTCCGGATTTCGGTCATCCTGGTGGGTGTGTGGTGGCACCTCGCTACTGCTCTGACGTGAAATCCTCCCATGGCGTGGCGTCGTGTACCCTGTGTGTCCCCTCTGCTCAGGTGCCTGTTTGCCCGGACGTTCGCCCACTCCGTCACTGAGCTATTTCCTTGTTTGACGTCTGAGCGTCCTTTGTATGTTCTGGACCTAAGTCTTCTGTCGGCTTCGCAGGCAGACATGTCCTGCCTGTCTGGGGCGTCTCTTCATCCCGTTCGCAGTTTCTTTCACAGAACAACCGTTTTCGACCTTGACGAAGTCCAAGGTGTCCGTTGTTCCCTCGGTGGGACACGTCTGTGGTCTTGCATCCAACACCCTAGAAGGTCAAGCGTGTCCAGGTCTTCCCCGGTGTTAGCGTCCAGGAGTCCCACGGTTTCGTATTTTCCATTTAGGTCTGTGATGTGCTTTGAGTTAATTTTTGTGACAGGTGGGAGGTCGTGTCTAGGTCCTTTATTTTTTCACATGTGGACGCCCAGTTCCGTGTGCATCTGCGTTCCATCGAGCTTTCTCAGGTGTCAGTAGCTGTGCCTGTACGGGTCACTCCCCACCTCCGGAGCGGCGTTGACACTTACAGACACTCAGAAATGGGTCGTGGGGCGCATGGGTGACGGTCGTGGGGCGCGTGGGTGACGGCATGGAGCTGGCTGTGACCAGAGGGTCTCAGGAGCACAGAGAGGGACGGGCGTGTGTTGTAGGGAGACACGACGGCGGAAGCCGTGGCCCCGGTGTCTTCGGAACCAGAGCCACCTTGCCGGAGCTGCCAGACTTGGTGACAGGGTGACCACAGCTTGGGTCATTGCTGTGGACGCAGAAGGAAGCCAGCCTTGCCCAGCGTACCCCTCGGCCGTGCATCCAATTTCTGCTCCTCGGAAAGTGCCCACCCAGGCGTTCCACAAGGCGGGAGCTCAAGGCCACGCCTGCTGCGGGCCTGGCTGCCCCGAGAGCTCCTGCGCCTGCACACGGCTGCACGGCTGCACGGCTGCACGGCTGCAGAGCTCCGGGAAAGGATGTGAACCAAAGCCCCAGAGGAGGCTGCTGGGGACCACGCAGTTCTGGTTTCTGGGGGATGGGACGTGTGACAGGCCATCGTGGGCGGGGACACTCAAGTCCTTCCTCCCATTCACTGCCCGACGTCCGTAGTTTTGTCAGTGTCTCTCGCGACCGTCTTTCCTTCTGTTTCCTCTTCACTCCTTCACCTTGTCCAGGAGCTCGTCACGTGAACTGTCGGGGGACACGGGTTCTCCTCTGATGAGGGGCCCGGGGGGACATGGGGTGGAGCAGCAGGGACGGGAAATGAGACACAGCGAGACCATGCGGCGTGTGGACAGCACGGGGCCTGTGTCACCGGCGCCTGTGTCACTGGCGGAGACCCCTTTCAGCAGCCCCAGGGGGCTCGAGGCCCTGCCAAGGGGGTGGGCTCGCAGGGAGGAGGGACTGCAGAGGTGCCGCTGGAGGGTGGAGAGTGCTGCTCGGGCTCGTCCACGCCTCTCTGCGTGGTCCCGGGGGTGTGGTCTGCTTGGCTGGGGCGTGGTCTGCGTGGCCAGGGGCGTGGTCAGCATGTCTGGGGAGTGGTCTGCTTGGCTGAGGCGTGGTCTGCTTGGTTGGGGCGTGGTCTGCTTGGTTGGGACGTGGTCTGCTTGGTTGGGGCGTGGTCTGCTTGGCTGGGGCGTGGTCTGCTTGGTTGGGGTGTGGTCTGCTTGGCTGGGGCGTGGTCTGCTTGGTTGGGGCGTGGTCTGTGTGGCCAGGGGCGTGGTCTGCACGGCTGGAGCGTGGTCTGCGTGGCTGGGGCGTGGTCTGCATGGCTGGGTCATGGTCTGCTTGGCTGGGGCGTGGTCTGCGAGGCCTGGGCGTGGTCTGCGTGGTGTAGGGTGCCTGTGTGTGACCCACATGGTGGAAGGCAGGGGGACCTCTGCCCCTGACCTCTGTACAGGTCGCACAGCCCGTCATCTGCTCACTCCAGACAGCCGGGAGGGCACCTGCCCCCCAGGTCCCCGCAGACGCCCCGGTGTCACGTGTGTGCAGGCGGAGCAGGCCCGGCCGCCGCGGGGGAGCCAGAGCAGAGCGCTGCCCCATTAGGGGGCCTGCTGCCAGGCGCGCCGCGTCCCGGCTTGCTGATCTGCACAAGCTAAACATGTAGGACCCGCGTGGTTTGAGCGCTGGTGCCAAAGCCCGTCTGCAGCCTCTCCCCTGCTCGGGAGGAGGGGCTCGGAGGCAGCGCGGGGCGCCCGGGCCCAGCGGGAGGCTGCCGGGGGCCGCTGGGGCGTGTGCCCCGCCGGCGGCAGGCTGACCTCCGGGAGGGGCCCGCTGCCCGCAGGGCGGACATCGCAGGGCGGGGCTGCCCGTCGAGCCGCTTATTTTTGCAGCTCCGGTTTTAAAGGCCACTATTCTGTGGCTTACAAATTGCAGTAGATATCAGGTTATAAAATGAGTATTAGGCCTGCGCGCTGGACGCGTCTTTAATAACAGTCCTGCCCTCCTCCGTGCTTCTGACGTGCTTCTTCTAAGTCTCGTCCAGCGCTCCGGGGCCACGCTGCCAGGGACAGGCCCCTGTGAGCGTCACTTCACGGCAGTGGCCCCAGAGCGTTCTTCGAACAGGACAGACAGGGTGGTGCCAGCTTCTCCTGGGGTGCACAGGGATGCAGGACAGTCCCTTTGCCCCCCGAGGAGGAGAGAGCACGCTGTCCAGGGTCGGTGTCTTCGTGCAGGAGGCAGAGCCCGGCCGAGAGCCGGCCTGATGGGGGAAGGTGGAGTGTGCGTGCGTGGCCTCTGCTGGACAGGGGGACAGGCTGGCTGCAGCCACAGGCCGTCCGGGCCGTGGGGACTGCTCAGGCCGGTTCGGGGACACGCAGCCGGCCAGGGCAGGGGCTGCTCTGTAATCTGGGGCTGTGTCCGCCTCTGTAATTAGGACGCCGCTGTCCCTGTGATTACTCGGTTTACGGGGTCAGGGCTCTCGTCTTGGGATGACGTGGGGCATTTTTTGCCCCTGATTTCAGCGCTGTCACACGGCCCCATGTGACACATAGACCAGAGGCGGCTCGTCTTCCACCGGCCACCACACAGCTGTGTCCTGCATCCGGTCAGGCTGGATGCTGAGACTGCAGTTAGCTCAGCTGACCGGCCGGCAGTGGTCCAAGCTTGTGGCGTGTGGACAGGCCTGGCACGGCACAGGAACCCTGGTCCCTGCATGTCCTGTGGGCTGGGCTGAGGCCTGGGGGGAGGCTGCCGGGGGCCACCCAAGGTCACAGTGGACCCCGTGAGCCAGCCTTTCTCCATGTTGGGCTCCTGAGAAAACAGATGCAGTGTCAGCTCTAGGTGTGTAAATGGGGCTGTGTCCTGACCGTGGGAGAGGCGCCTCACTGTCCCCTCCTGGCATCCACAGTGTCCCCACACAGGTCCTCAGGACCGGGTCATGGTCACAGCATTGTGGGGCTGTGTGTGCCCACCCCGCGGCCTGGAGCTGAGCACATGCCTCGTGGCTACACGGGAAGCGGTGGGGACAGCGCCCCGTGTCCAGCGCCTCAGCGGTCAGTGATGTGACCGGGCTAGCTCGTGGGCGGGGGTGACAGTGCTGAGAAGCATGCAGGACGTGCACCTGCTTCTCTGAATCCTGGGGAGTCAGACCAGTGGGAGCGTGGTGCGGCCTGCGCTCCGAACACGTCTCGGCAAATAGGACACGTGCGCCCTCACCCCCTCCTACGGGCACAGGAACCGTGGGCGCAGGGCTGACGCGCTTTCCCCGAGGACAGAAGAGCCCCCTTGTGCTGTTTGCCCAGGACACGCGCACCCAGGATGGGGTTGTGACTTGTGACACCGAGCGGCTTGTCCCAGGGGGCTGCTTGCAGGTGTTGTGCCACAGGTGTGTCTCTGGTGTTTTAGGGCGTGACGTTCGGGTGCTTGGGTCTCGTGTCCCCTGGCCACGAGGGTGACAGGCCTGGCACTTCCGCGAGTGTTCCCCTTCCTGACGGCTTGTCCGCGTCCTGCCCAGCTTAGCCTGCGGCCCCGGGGGAGGGTGGGGAGCATGAGTGGCCATGGGATGCCATCGGAGGTCCTGCTCCATCTGACCCTCACAGCGCGATGCCGGCGGGTGGGCTGTCCACGTCTCGCGGGGGAGGAGGCGGGCTCGGGAGGGACATGGCTCAGCGGGAACTCAGCTGGGCGTCGCCGCAAGCCCAGGACACGACACGTCCAGCGTACTGGCCTGGGCAGGGTGTCCTGATGGTCCCCAGACATCCGTCATCTGTGTCGAGATGCTGCTTCGTTTTATTTTTTTAATTTTTCTTTAAAACAAACAAACAAACCAAAACCAACTCTTCTTTGCTTCATCCACACGTGAGGAAAGTTTTTGGGGAAATGTTTCCGCCTCTGGCTGGTGGCTGGGGGACCCGGTGTGTTTAAAGTCAGATGCCAGGGTCACCGCTGTTGGTGACCAGCTGCGTGAGACAAAGCGCTGGGCTCCACGGGGCCTTCTTGGGCTCGCAGGTGCCGTGTTTTGCTGTGTAGAATGTGCCCCCGTAGGTACCGTGCACCCATGCTTTTTGCCCACATTTTCAAGGAAAAAAAGATTTTTCCTTTTAATTTTTGAATTCAAATTTTTACTTGTTATATTTCGGTCCTTGATTTTTGTATTATAAAGAGATTTTAGCATTTATTTTTTTAACCTAGTGATGGCACGAGAAATTTTATGTAGCAAATAATTACAAAATGAATAAATTTAACAGTCACCGAAGGACGCGTGATTTCTGGAATTACACTTTTAACTCAATGAAAGAACCAAAAACATTCATGTCGATGCGGAGTCAGTGCCGCCCACGTGGTCCCCCGCACTAGGGACGCGACACAACGCGGCGTGTGACCCAGGCCCGGACTCAGACAGCTCTCCCAGCGTCCTGGGGCAGCACCCGCACCCCAGCTCTGCACAGCGGAGTGGGGGGCCCTCCTGAGCACGGCCGTGCCCGCAGGCGCCCATCATCACTGACGGCGCTGCGCACAGAGCAGGAGATGGCCCTCGTCCTCGGGGAGCGGTGACGGGCGGTGAACTCACGCTGAAGAAGGTTCTGGAGGTTTCAGAGCGGCGGCCAGGAGGGTCTGCGGTGGGCGCTGCCTGGTGACCGGTGCTGGGCCTGTGCGGTGACAGTGGGAGGGGCAGGGGGTGACAGAGGGGTGGGGGACAGTGGGGGGTCTCGGAGGCACTGGGGGATTTAGGCTCCATGAGGGGACAAAGGAAAGAACGAAGAAGGAAACTTGGTTTGGGGATTTCGAGGGTGACATTGGCGCCATTGTCATTGATGCAAATACTTGGAAAGGGTGACTTTCAGCAGGAGTGACCCCCGTGTCGTCGTGGGGGCCTCAGCAGGACTGACCCCCGTGTCGTCGTGGGGGCCTCAGCAGGAGTGACCCCCGTGTCATCGAGGGGGCCTCAGCAGGAGTGACCCCCCTGTCGTCGAGGGGGACACAGACGACGCAGACGGGTCACGGTAGGAGAGGGTGTGACGTGGGGCTGCCGTCCAGGGCTCCGGGGTCCTCCTGAGGTTGCCGGTCTTCGTCGGGGCCGAGGGGTCCCCCTTCCCTCCTCGTCGGGGCCCCGGGCTCAGGTCTCCGACTAGAACCAGCCGCGGCCCCCGTGGCGCTGGGTCTGCTGCTGTGGGGGCGCGTCCGGGAAGGGGGACGTCGGACCGGGCTGTGCTCTCGTCCCGGAGGCGCCGCGTCCGCGAGGGCCCCCACACCCGCCTCTCCTCTCCGCACACGAGTGTGACCGGGAGGCTGGCACGTGGCGTCTGTGTCAGCGCTTGTCGCGCCCGTGCTCAGCCGCCAGCAGCCGCGGGAGGCGGAGGCGCTGCCGTCACAGCGCTGGAGTGAGTGTCGCCAGCTCTCGGGCAGCGGCTCCCGGCGCCGGGCCTCCGAGACCTCGCGGGCAGTGCTCAGGCCCCTCACGCCTTCCGGCCGGGCTTGGCGGGCAAATCGCAGGGAGCCCCCTCGGTGCCCCCGTCGGTGCCATTTAACGACAGGCAGCAGTCCCGCAGCGAAGAGCCCCGCTTACAACCTTGGTGACTGCTACAGCTCGTCACGAGGGCGGCCGCCGCCAGAGCCTCCGTGGCCCCGGTGACGTGTCCCCGAGAGGACGCGTGCGCAGCTCCGTCCCACCAAAGCTGAGTTTCAGGGCCTCGCCCCTCCTACCCTGCTGTTTCCGGAACGTCCCGTTCTCGGGGGCACCCCCTTTCACTCTCCTTGTTGCCTTTGATCGTCTGAGAGCTGTGCAGCTCAGAGGAAAAGCAGACGTGGCCGTGGCCGACGGGGACGGCACGTCCCAGAGGGCAGTCGTGGTCCTGAGCAGAAGTGGGGGGACCCGCACGTGCAGCCCCGTGGGAGCTGGTGTTGGCGTGATCTGGGGACTCGTCACAGGTGCACCGAGCGGCCCTGGAGGCTCCATCCGCATCCTGTGTGGCACCCCCCGCCCTGACGTCGGGCAGCCGCTGTCCCTGCCTGGTCCGGTCACATTTGGGCAATGGGGACGACGGTCCGGCTTCACAGGATCCGTGTGCGGACGCCGAGCTGTGGAAACCCGTGGGTGGAGCACCCACTAGATGTCACGACCTCCGTGTGATGCCACGACCTCTGTGCGATGCCACGACCTCCGTGCGTGTGCCACGACCTCCATGCGATGCCATGACCTCCATGTGCGTGCCACGATCTCCGTGCGATGCCACGACCTCCGTGCACGTGCCACGATGCCATGACCTCTGTGCGCGTCCCACGATGCCATGACCTCTGTGCGCGTCCCACGACCTCCATGCGATGCCACGACCTCCGTGTGCATGCCACAACCTCCGTGCGATGCCACGACCTCTGTGCGCGTGCCACGACCTCTCTGCGCGTGCCACGACCTCTCTGCGCGTGCCACGACCTCTCTGCGCGTGCCACGACCTCTCTGCGTGTGCCAGGCAGGGACCCAGCCGAGCAGACTGTTACCCCTGAACCTGTTCTCGTAGGTGAAGTCCGATTGAACCCTCAGAACACTTCCCGGCGCACCCTGACACGCCGCGCTCCCCTCGGAGGGTCGTCGCTGGGCCCACGCGAGGCGGACCCACGGGAAAGCGGACTGCCTGCCCTTGACGTGAGCGGGAGGCCGCGCGCAGACGTGGTTCCTGCGGCCAAACGCTCCGCCGGGCTTTTCACCTGGAGGTTCAGGATTCGCGGCAGAAACGCCCGGAGTGTGGCGAGCGGACGGGCTCTCCTACCACCACGGTCCCGCCCGCACCGCGCGGAGCGTTCCGCACTGTTGGACCCAAAACGGCACGAGCCCTGCACCCCACGTTCCCCTGAAAGGTCCCCAAAGAGAAACGTGCTGATGGGGAAGACGGGACGCACAAGGCGGAAGCCCTGAAAGGTGTCCAGAGAGTTCCAAACCTGGAGCCCTGGGCAAAGGATCTGTCACCGAATTGCATCCAGCGACAGTCCGTGGAGGGGGACCCCAAGTGTAAGCACATAGGAATAAAGGCACCCCTTTCTATTAGTAAGTCTCGGGGATTTGGGGGTCCCCCTCACACGTGAGTTGCTTCCTGGTTGGGGCGGTTGTAACTGAGGCTGCCGTCTCGTGGGGACCTGTGCCAGTTACTCCTGGATACATACCCGGGAGTGGCCCTCCCAAGTGGCCTTGCCACGTGACACGCGTGTGAGGGATGCGTGAGCGCCCCGGTGTCCCCACCTGGCAGCGTCGGTCCCGCGGCGTTTGCACCTGGGCCGTGGCAGCGGCCGGCTTTCATCTGCGTCTCCCTGGTGCCTCCTGGTGCCGGCGCTTTGCCGTGCTCACTGCTCCGTCGCGCGTCTTCGGCTCCGAAGCGTCGGCCCAGACCTCGGCCCGGGTCAGGGGGGATTGTCCCCCTTTCCTGTGACTTGTAGGGTCACGTACGTGGCCTGAGCCTTCGCTGTGGGCTCGCCTTCACACTGTGGTCCTGGCGTCGTGGGGTGAGCAAACGTGTTACGTTTTAGCGGAGCCCAGTTTACCCAGTTTTTCTCCCGTGACCGCTGTCGGCCGTGCTGCCCAGAACGTCACCGAGACCGTCCCCCGGGGCGTCCCCTGGGGCGTCTCCTGAGGCGTCTCCCGGGGCGTCTCCTGGGGCTTCGCACGTTTCTCTCTCCCCGCTGAGATCTCTAACGCGTCTCAAGTTCACGTTGGTCGTGGTGTGTTGGACTCTGCGTTCACGGTGGCAGATGGATGTCCCCTCCAGCACGCGTGGAGTGTCCCCTCTCCCTGAGCCGCTTGGGCGCCTGGTGAAGTGTCAGGCGAACCCAGGGTTTTGGGTCTGTGTGCGCTTTCCCCTGCCCGGTCGTCGGCGTCCCTGCGCTCGCTCCCGTCCCCTCCTGTCTGGACGAGTAGCCCTGCGGTGACGTCTCCCTGGCACCAGCACCGCCCTTTTGGAAGACAGCCGTCCCGGGCCTCCGTGTTCCATGGACCCTGCAGAACCAGAACGTCGGTGTCTGCAAGAGCGCTTCCGCGGATTGTGACGGAGAGAGAGCACGTGGAAGCCACGGAGCAGTTCGGGGAGAACGACCGCAGCGTTACCGCGTCTTCCAGCCCGTTAGCCGGCGCTGCGCGCGTCCCGCTTCGTTTACACGGCGCTCGCTTAGGTACCATGTGTGTTCGGGGGTTTTCAGTGAGAAATGACCTGGGCTTCCACTGCACGCGCCCTAACGCGCCGTCTGGGCGCTGCGGGTGTGCTCCCCACCCAGAGGCAGCGCTCCTGCCCCCAC
>PVJL010018913.1:0-14958 GCA_004026885.1 Lyroderma lyra | reverse complement strand
AGGAGATCAGAAACAAGAAACAAACAGCCCCCTCTCCCCCAAAACTTGACCCCCAGCGCCACCTAGTGTCTGCCCTACAGCAAGACACCACAAAAGCAATAATCTGGGCAGTGAACATAAAGCCCTCATGTCAAAGAGGAAGAACCCAGCAGACAGGATGAATTCCTTAAAAACTAAAACTCCTCAGAAAGAACATGAATTTCACACAGAAGATAGCATGTTACAACTGGAAGGGACTCACTTAAGTGACGGAGAATTTAAAGCTGCCATTCTAAAGGCTGTGAGAGAAATGAAAACCTATTGGCAGAACAACATAGCTGAAATGAATAACATAAAAAAAGGATATAAACGACATAAAAAAGGAACTCTGTGAACAAAAAGAACAATTTAACAAAGAAATTTAAAACATAAGAAAGATTGAGACGGAAATACGAGAAATAAATAATACCATAAAAGAAGTGAGAAATGAAATAACTGCCATAGGAAACAGGACCAACCAGATGGAGGAAAGAATTAGTGATAGTGAGGACCAGAACATGGAAACAGCTCAGAAAGAGGAAGAGAGGGAATATAGAACCAAAAGGATTGAAAGAACTCTGCAAGAAATATCCGACTCCATGAGACAAAACAACATCAGGATAATAGGAATAGAAGAAGGGGCAGAACAATCTACAGAGAGCATACTCAAAGAAATCGTAGATGAGAATTTTCCAAACCTATGGAAAGATCTGGAACCCCAAGTTCAAGAAGAAAACAGGTCCCCCAGATACCTGGACCCCAACAGATCTTCTCCAAGACACACGGTACTAAAGATGTCCAAAACTAAAGACAAAAAGACAATTCTCAAGGCAGCCAGGGAAAAAAGACCTATAACCTTTAGAGGAAAACCCATCAAGCTGGCATCAGATTTCTCAGCAGAAGCTCTACAAGCCAGGAGAGAGTGGAATCCAATATTCAAAAATTTAAAAGAGAGAAACTTCCAGCCAAGAATAAATTATCCACCAAAATTATCTTTCAGATATGAAGGTGGAATAAAGACCTTCTCAGACAAACAGAAGCTGAGGGAATTTCCCAGCACGAGGCCAGCACTCCAAGAAATACTAAAGGAGGCTCTTCAGCCTGAAACAAAACACCAGGAAAAATGGAACAAAGTTGGGGCAACAAGAAAGAAACAAAAATAAACAAACAAACAAACAAAAACAAAGAAAGAAATAAGTAATGGCCACAGGAAATCCTCAATGAGATTCCACCTCACACCTGTGAGAATGGCTATTATCAAAAAGACAAGGAATAACAAGTGCTGGAAAGGACGGGGAGAAAAAGGAACTCTGGTACACTGCTGGTGGGAGTGCAAACTGGTACAACCACTGTGGAAGGCAGTGTGGAGGGTCCTCAGAAAATTGGGAATGGAGATACCATTTGACCCAGCAATCCCCCTTCTGGGGATCTACCCAAAGAACTTGAAAACCTTTGTACGCAAAGACTTATGTACCCCAGTGTTCATTGCAGCGCTGTTCACAGTGGCCAAAACATGGAAACAACCAAAGTGCCCTGCGACAGATGACTGGATAAAGAAGTTGTGGTACATTTACACAATGGAATATTACTCAGCTCTAAGAAAAGATGAAATATTGCCATTTGAAACAAAATGAACGGACCTGGAGATCATCATGCTAAGTGAAATAAGCCAGACAGAAAAAACAAAGAACTGCATGATTTCACTCATATGCGGAATATAAAACTGAAAGCAAAGAAAAAAAGAAATGAACAAACAAATAAACCATGGACACAATCGATAGTTTAATGTTTATTTGGGGACGCGTGGGTTAGGCGGGGGAGAAAGTGGAGGGGGTGGGAGAGGAGGGGGGGAAGCTAAATATAAGGTGATGGAAAGAGAAGTCACATTAGGTGGTGAACTTATTATACATCAAGTTGACAATGCACTGTAGAATTGTATGCCTGAAACCTATGTAATCCTTGCTAACAGATATCACCCAAATAAGTCTAACAATAAAAAAGATTTAAAAAAAAAAGTATTGTATAATGCATTGGTTCATTAAAAAAAAGAAAACTACCACATAAGTTGTAAAGTTTCTCCAAAGAAAAAACTATATAGATAACAGTTTTGAAAATAACTGTTATAAAACAATCCATTTTTAATAAAAATTAATCACTAAAATTTGTATTTGCAGAATTCAAACAAACAGATGTAGTTTTGAATACTTTTAATGTATTATAAAATGAATCAAAATACAATAGAGAAGTCTGCTAGTAGGATAAAGTGACTCTTACCATTATGGAATATATAAATTATAATACAAAAATAAAAGTTAATTATTAGTAGATATAGCACTATCATAAATGTATTCTAGCTTTGATTTTTCAACTTTGTAACAGTGATAATGGGAAGTGATGGGCTCTGATTTGTGAAATAAAGTATATATCTACTCAGTTTCAAAAAAAAAAAAAAAAAAGAAATAGACAATCCCTTTCTCCCAAATCTTGCCCCCCACAGCGCCACCTTGTGTCTGCCCTACACCAAGACTCCACAAAAGTACCAATCTGGCCTTTGGTGCACTACTACTGAACATAACGCACTCATGTCAATGAGGAAGAACCCAGCATACAGGATGAATTCCTTAAAACTAAAACTCCTCAAAAATATCAGAAAATTTATCAAGACAGCATCGTAGATCTATAAGTTCCTGGAATAAGTGAGAGAATTTCAACTAGACATTCTAAAGGCTCTGAGGGAAGTGAACACATACTGGCAGAGCACCATGGCTGAGCTAAACAGCATAAATAAGGAGATGAATGACATAAAAAAAGAAAAATCTCCATGAACAAAAAGGAACAATTTAACAAAGAAATTCAAACCCTCAGGAAGATTGACATAGAAATGTGAGAGATAAATACTACAATAAAATAAATGAGAAAAAAAATACTGCCATCGGAAACAGGGCCAACCACATGGAGGAAATAATTAGTGATATTGAAAATCAGAACATGGAAACAGCTAAGAAAAGAGGAAGGGAGGGAGTATAGAAGCAAAAGGATTGAAAGAATTCTGCACGAACTTTCTGACTCCATGAGACAAAACAGCATCAGGATAATAGAAATCGAAGAAGAGGTAATGCATTCTAAAGAGAGCGCATTCAAACAAATAGTAGATTAGAACTTTCCAAACCTATGGAAAGATCTGGAACCCCAAGTTCAAGAAGAAAAACAGGTCCCCTGGATACCTGGACCCTAACAGATCTTCTTCAAGACACATGGTAAAAAAGATATCCAGAACTAATAAGAAATAGACAATTCTAAAGTCAGCCAGGGAAACAAGAACTATAACTTTTAGAGGAAAACCCATCAGGATGGCATCATTTTTCTCAGCAGAATTGCAGCAAGCCAGAAGAGGGTGGAATCGAATATACAAAAACTGAAAAGAGAGTAACTTATAGCCAAAAATAATTTATTCAACAAAATTATTTTTCAGATATGAAGGTGGAATAAAGACCTTCTCAGACACACAGAAGCTGAGGGAATTTGCCAGGACAAGGCCAGCACTCCAAGAAATACTGAAGGAGTCTCTTCGACCTGAAAAAAACGTCAGGAAAAATGGAACAATGTTGGGACAACAGGAAAGAAACAAAAATAAAACAAATCAAACAAAGAAATAAGGAATGGTCATAGGAAATCCTCCTATATCGATCATCACTCTAAATGTTAATGGACCAAAAACACCAATAAAAAGACACACAGTAGCAGAATAGATTCAAAAACAAAACTATCTATGTGCTGTCTCCAAGAAACCCACCTCAGCCAAAAAGACAAACACAGATTCAGGGTGAAAGGATGGGAAACAATACTTCAACCAAATGGTAACCAGAGAAAAGCAGGAGTTGCCATACTTATACCGAATGAAATAAACTTCAGGTTAAAAGGGATAGTAAAAGACAAGGACGGACATTACATAATGATAAAAGGCACAATACAACAACAATAATACTTGACACTAATTAATATATATGCTCCTAACCAGGATGCACCAAAATAGACAAAGAAACTAATAACAGATTTGAAAGGAGAAACTGATGAATACACAATCATTGTGGGAGACTTAAACGCCGCACTAACAGACGGGGACACATCATCCAAACAGAAAATAAATAAGGAAACATTAGCACTGAATGACACATTACAACAATTGGCCATAATTGATATATGCAGGACACTTCATCCAGCAAAAAGAGACTTTTCCTTTCTTTCTAGTGCACATGGAACATTCTCAGAGATATCCCACATGCTGGGACACAAAGGTAGCCTCAGTAAATTCAAGAACATTGAAATTATACCATGTGTATCCTCAGACCACCATGCTTTGAAATTGGAGATCAACTGAAAAAGGAAAGCAGAAAATAACACATATACATGGAGACAAAGAACAGCTCATTGAAACAGGACTGGATAAAAGAACAATAAAAGATGAGATTAAAAAATATATACAAATTACTGACAAGGAAAACACAACATACCAGAATCATTGGGACACAGCGAAAGCAGTGAAAAGAGGGAAATTTATATCAATACATGCCTGTCTTAAGAAGAAAGAAAAATCACAAGGAAACAACTTAACATACCATCTTAAAGAACTAGAAAGAGAAGAGCACACAAACCCCAAAGTCGGCAGAAGAAAGAAATAATAAAAATTAAAGCAGAGCTATACCAATTAGAAGACAGGAGGACAATGGAAAAAAATGAATATTACAAAGAGCTGGTTCTTTGAGAAAGTCAGCAAAATTGACAAAACCTTAGTGAGACTAATCAAAGGATGAAAAGAAAGGACACAAATATCCAAAATTAGAAATGAAAGGGGAGAAATTACCACTGATACCACAGAAATACATAGGATTATAAGAAAATTTTATGAAGAAATTTATGTAACTAAAATGAACAACCTAGAATTAATGGACAAGTTTCTAGAACCATATAGCTTACCTAGATTGAACCAAGATCTCAATTATCTAAATAGACCAATTCATAGTGAAGAGATTAAAATGACTATCCATAATCTCCCTAAAGGCAAAAGCCATGGACCAGATCGTTTCACCAGTGAGTTTTACCAAGCATTCAAAGAAAAATAAACACCTATCCTCCTCAGCCTCCTCCAAAAAATGAAAGAAGAAGCCATACTTCCTAACTCGTTCTAGGAGGCCAACATTACTCTAATACCAAAGAGTGACAAAGAAAACACAAAAAAGGAAAATATAAACCAATATCTCTGATGAACACAGATGCAAAAATTCTAAACAAAATATAGCGATGCAGCAAAAAGATCATACATCAAGATCAAGTGCAATTCAATTCAGGAGCCCAAGGAGGGTTCAACATACGAAAATCAATCTATCTGATACACCACATAAACAAAATAAAAAATAAAGAACGTATGACCATTTCCCATTGAAGCAGAAAAAGCTTTCAAAAAGATACAGCATCCATTTATGATCAAAACACTAAATAAAATAGGTATAGAAGGAAAACATCTCAAAATAATAAAGGCCATATATGACAAGGCCTCGGCCAACATCATACTCAATGGGGGAAAAAGCTGAAGTCTATTCCCTTAAATCAGGAATAAGACAGTGATGCCCCCTGTCACCACTCTTATTCAGTATAGGAATGGAAATTCTAGCCACAGCAATCGTGCAAGAGAAAGGAATCACACTTATCCAAATTTGGAAAGCAGAGGTGAAATTGTCACTATTCGCCAATGACATGACGCCTTATATAAAAAATTCCAAGATTCTACCAGGAAACTATTAGAAGCAAAAAAGGAATATAGTAAACACGCAGGATACAAAATAAATGTAAAAAATTCAACAGCATTCCTATATACCAACAACAAATCCACAGAAAAAGAAATGAGGGAATCAATTCCATTTGCTATCAAAACAAAATGAATGAAATACCTGAGAATTAAGTTAATGAAGAAAGTGTCAGACTTATACACAGAAAAGTATAAGACACTTTTGAAAGAAATTGAAACAAACTTTAAGAGGGGGGAAAATATCCCCTGTTTATCGATAGGAAAATATCACATTGTTAAAATGGATGTGCTGCCTAAGCAATTTTCATATTTCATGCAATACCCATGAAAGTTCCACAATCACACTTTCATGAAATAGAGAAAAGAATTAGGAAATTTATATGGAACCACAAATGACTTCAAATTGCCAAAGAAATACCACATAAAAAGAGTAAGGCTGGTGGCATTACATTCCCTGACTTCAATTGATATTACAAAGCATCAATAGTCAAAACAGCTTGGTACTGGCAGAAGAACAGAAATAGAGACCAATGGAATAGAACTGAAAACACAGAAGTAAATCCCAAATTTATGGACAAATAATTTTCGATAAAGGAGCAAAGAACATACAATGAGGAAAAAACAGCCTCTTTAGTAGTGGTGCTGGGAAAACTGAAATAATATGTGCAAAAAATGTACTTGAGCTGTGAACTCTCTCCATATGCAAAAATTAACTCGAAATGGATTAAAGACCTTAATATCAGACCTGCAACAATAAGCCGTATAGAAGGAAACATTCATACTAAAATTATAGACCTAGGACTCAAGGAAGACTTCATGAGCCTGACTTCAAAGGCAAGAGAAGTAAAAGCAAAAACAAATGAATGGGATTTTGTCAAACTAAAAAGCTTCTGCACAGGAAAAGAAACCATCAACAAAGCAAAGAGACAGCCAATTGAATGGGAGAAAATATTTGCAACTTATGCATCAGATAAGGGTCTAATGTCTAAAATATATAAAGAACAAATCAGATTTAATAACACAAAAATAAACAACCCAATTGTAAACTGGGCAGAAGAACTAAACAGGCACTTCTCACACAAAGAAGTACAGATGGCCAGCAGACATGAAAAACTGATCAACCTCATTAGCAATCAGGGAAATGCAAATCAAAATCACAATGAGGTATCACATCACACCTGTTAGAATGGCTATTAACAACAAGAAATAACAAATGGTGGAGAAAAAGGGACTCTGGTACACTGCTGGTGGGAATGAAAACTGGTACAGCCACTGTGGAAGGCAGGGTGGAGGTTCCTCAGAAAACTGGAAATGGAGTTACCACTTGACCCAGCAATCCCTCTTCTGGGGTTCTATCCAAAACACCTGAAAACCTTTGTCCACAAAGCCTTATGTACCCAAATGTTCATTGCAGCGCTGTTCACAGTGGAAATAACATGGAAACAAACAAAATGCCCTGCGACAGATGACTGGATAAAGAAGCTGTGGTACATATACACAATGGAACATACTCAGCTTTAAGAAAAGGTGAAATAGTGTCATTTGCAACACAATGGATGGACCTGAACATCATCATACTTAGTGAAATAAGTCAGGCAGAAGAAACAAAGAACTGTATGACTTCATTCATGTGCGGAATATAAAACTGAAAGTAACAAAGAGATAAGAAATGAACAAACAAACAACAATCCCATGTTCATAATCAATAGTTCAATGTTTATTAGGGAATGAGTGGGTTAGGGAGGGGGAAAAGGGGAAGGGTTTTGGGAGGACGGAGTGTTAGCTATATATAAGGTGATGGACAGAGAACTCACACTGAGTGGTGAATAAGTTGACAATGCACTGTAGAATTGTATGCATGAAACCTATCTTATCCTTGCTAACAGATGTCACCCCAATAAGCCTAACAATAAGAATGAATTTAAAAAATTTTCTTCCAATGTTTTAGAAGTAAAATGTCCAACGAGCTTCATATAAGGCTTTGAATGTAGCCCAATAAAAATACTTAAAATGTAATACTTTGTGGATTTTTTTTTGCTATACCTTATGAGCTATTGTTAGTACTCGTGTACTTTATGTGTTACCCAAGGCAATTCTATTTCCAATGTGGCCCAGGGAAGCCAAAGTATTAGACACCACTTATGTAAACGATTGTCATTTAGTGAAAGTGGTAATTCAGAACACCTGTTTAATTCAACACTTCTATTCTACTCAAAGTTTTGTTATTCCTTTGCTTGGTAAATCCTGATTTTTCTTTTCCTATTTCTTAGGAAAATTCGAAAAGATGACACACTTATTTTATAGAAATTTGATTCTTCACAGTAATAGTGCCAGGTTTTAATTTCATTTGAAAGTTGAAATAAAGTTAGATGTTTAATGAAATCCAGCATAGTGATTGTTTTTATGTGTCCCACATGTTCTCAAGAAGGAACTGTGAATTTGTGCAGATGGTAGTGATTAGACAGCAAAAGTGTTAATACAAATAAACTTGAGGGGGCTCGCAGGAACCAAGTTTAGCTGAGCTTAGTTAGCTACAAATAAAAGAACTCATATGGCTACAGCTCAGTCTACAGTGAGCATGATCTTGGAAAACAAGCTTACCTGAGCTTGGCTAGCTGCATGAAAAGTTTACTGTGGCCCGATTCTCCCTGTGATTTTTTACAGGTGACCACATCTTGATATTGAAGAATCTGCCTGGACATTTACTGTATGAGAATAGCCAACCCAAAGATCAGGGCAACTGTGTGCCTTGGACCCTGCTACATTTATCTGCCATGCCCATACTTCTCTCTTTGAATAAAACTTTCCAACTTGGATTTTCAGATCCCTCATGATCTTTTCACATTCTCTCAATAGTCAGTGGCATCCAATAACCAGAAGAGAAGACATTACAAGACTACCTTTTGCTGATTCCACAAATTAATTCTAACCTTTTAATTTTGTGGATGTTCATAAAAATCTCTTCAATGCTTGGAAGTTGGAGGGCAAGATGGTGACTGGAGGGGAGGTCCCTAAAGACTCTCCCAGAAAACACAATTGAAGGGCCCCCAGGATCCAAGAAAGAGAACTCTGAGTGACATAACCTGCAGAAGTGTAATCCATGTATTGCAAGTAAACACCTGAAGTTTGGAGAGAAGGGGCGAGTCAGAGAGAGGGGAGGGATCAAAGACAGATTGCAACTGGAATCGATCATGGATGAGGAACCAGGAGCAGTGCAGTGCATGGGATGGGGAGACGACAAGTGGTGACAAGAGGAAAAGCCCTAGCCAAGTGGCAGAACAGTGGGAGTCATTGTGGAGCTGTGCGGGGGAGATGGAATTTGGACCAGCGTGATGGGGACAGGTCTTGGGAGCCAGGCTCTGTAACTTTTGAGTGTTAGCAGGGCAGAGCAAGGACTCTGAACTGCAGATAGGACTTTGTGGCACTAGGCTCTCTTGGGAAACACAATGCAGGCATGCACGGCTCCTGCGCAGGCCTGGGGTTCCTGGTCGCAGCCTGCAGTTCCTCGTTATGGCCCACTGCGGCAGCTAGCCAGCTGCCAAGCAGAAAGCGCATGAACCCTGCTCTAGGCTGTGGTTTCCATTCCTGTCCGCTGTGAAGGTTGGCCTGCTGCTGGTTCTGATCGTGTGGCTCCTGCATGTGGCTGCAGTTCTCATATTGCCCACTGCAAAGACATACAGGCTCCCTTTCTACCACGGGGTCAAAACAACAGCAATGGACTTGTGTGTATGCCTGCTCGAATGCCCCTGTCTCCTAAAAACAGTTCGAGTCCACAGACTCTGCCCCAACACTTGGTCGCTGGAGCAGGCCTGGAAAGAAAGGCGGTTTTTATAGCATTTGCCCCAGCCAGCAGGAGCAGCCTCGGCCCGCATCACCCATTTCCCCAGGATAGGGCAGTAGGAGCAGTTGTCCCAGTCTGCCTTTTCTCGTCATCTGTCCTTTCCTACAGCCCCCCCATCCAACTAAATGCAGGAATCGAAGGGACCATGACACCTGCACACTGACTCCAAATGTAGCTGGAGTCCAGAAATAAGAAATAT
The DNA here is from genome assembly GCA_004026885.1 of Lyroderma lyra. Lineage (NCBI taxonomy): Eukaryota > Metazoa > Chordata > Mammalia > Chiroptera > Megadermatidae > Lyroderma > Lyroderma lyra. Next base: position 5,097 of record PVJL010018913.1, on the reverse strand, counting down.
ACAAACCCTCTCTCGGTAAAACTTGCCCCTTAAGTGCCAGCTTGTGTCTGCCTTACACCAAGACACCACAAAAGTGCCAATCTGGGCTTTGGTGCAGTACTACCGAACATAACGCCCTCATGTCAATGAGGGAGAAACCAGCATATAGCATAAATTTCTTAAAACTAAAACTCCTCAAAAAGATCAGGAAATTTATCAAAACAGCATCTTAGATCTAAAAATTCCTGGAACACGTGAGAGAATTTCTAGTATCCATTCTAAAAGCTCAGAGAGAAAGGAAAACATACAGGCAGAGCACCATGGCTGAGATAAACAGCATAAATAAGGAGATGAATGACATAAAAAAGAAAAACTCCAGGAACAAAAGGAACAATTTAACAAATAAATTCAAACCCTAAAAACGATTGACATAAAAATGTGCCAAATAAATAATACAATAAAATAATTGAGAAACAAAATACTTCCATAGGAAACAGGGCCAACCACATGGAGGAAATAATTAGTGATATTGAAGATCAGAACATGGAAAGAGCTAAGAAAGTGGAAGGGAAGGAATATAGAAGCAAAATGATTGAAAGAATTCTGCAAGAACTTTCTGACTCCATGAGACAAAACAGCATCAGGATAATGGAAATCGAAGAAGGGGTAGAGCATTCTACGGAGAGCACACTCAAACAAATAGTGGATGAGAATTTTCCAAACCTATGGAAAGACCTGGAACCCCAAGTTCAAGAAGGAAACAGGTCCCCTGGATACGTGGGCCCTAACAGATCTTCTCCAAGACACATGGTAATAAAAATAACCAAAACTTAAGGGAAAGAGAAACTATCAAGGCAGCTAGGGAAACAAGAACAATAATTTTTAGAGGAAAACCCATCAGGATGGCATCACCTTTCTCAGCAGAAATGCAGCAAGCCAGAAGAGGGTGGAAACCAAAATAAAAAAATTGAAAAGACAGTAAATTATAGCCAAGAATAATTTATCTAGCAAAATTATTTTTCAGATATGAAAGTGGAATAAAGACCTTCTCAGACACACAGAAGCTGAGGGAATTTGCCAGGACAAGGCCAGCACTCCAACAAATACTGAAGTAGTCTCTTTGACCTGAAAAAAAAAGTCAGGAAAAATGGAACAGAGTTGGGGCAACAGGAAAGAAACAAAAATAAAACAAATCAAACAAAGAAATCACTAATGGTTACAGGAAATCCTCTTTTATTGATCATCACTCCAAATGGTAATGGACCGAAAACACCAATAAAAACACACACAGTAGCAGACTAGATTCAAAAACAGAATCTAACTATGTGCTGCCTCCAAGAAACACACCTAAGCCTTAAAAACAAAAACAGATCCAGAGTGAAAGGATGGGAACCAATACTTCAACCAAATGGTAACCAAAGAAAAGCAGGAGTTGCATACTTATACCTACTTAAATAATCTTCAGGTTAAAAGGGATAGTAAAAGACAAGGACGGACATTACATAATGATAAAAGGCACAATACAACAAAATAATACTTGACACTAATTAATATATGTGCTCCTAAACAGGATGCACTAAAATAGAAAAAGAAACTACAAACAGATTTGAGAGGAGCAACTGATGAATACACAATCATTGTGGGAGACTTAAACACCACACTAACAGCCATGGACAGATCATCCAAACAGAAAATAAATAAGAAAACATCAGCACTGAATGACACATTACAGCAATTGGCCATAATTGATACTTGCAGGACAGTTAGTTCATTCAGCAAAAGGGGACTATTCCTTTTTTTCTAGTGCACATGGAACATTCTCAGAGATATCCCACATGCTGGGACACAAAAGTAGCCTCAGCAAATTCAAGAACATTGAAATTATACCATGTGTATCCTCAGACCACCATGCTTTGAAATTGGAGATCAACTGTAAAAGGAAAGCAGAAAAAACACTTATACATGGAGATTAAGAACAGATCATTGAAACAGGATTGGAGAAAAGAACAATAAAAGATGAGATTAAAAATATATATATACAAATTACTGACAAGGAAAACACAACATGCCAGAAGTATTAGGACACAGCGAAAGCAGTGATAAGAGGGAAATTTTTATCAATCCAGGCCTTTCTTAAGAAACAAGAAAAATCACAAGGAAACAACTTAACATACCAACTTAAGGAACTAGAAATAGAAGAGCACACAAACCCCAAAGTCAGCAGAAGAAAAGAAATAATAAAAATTAAAGCAGAGCTATACCAATTAGAGAACAGGAGGACAATAGAAAATATTAATATTACAAAGAGCTGGTTCTTTGAGGAAGTCAACAAAATTGACAAAACCTTGGCGAGACTAATCAAAGGATGAAAAGAAAGGTCACAAATATCCAAAATTGGAAATAAAAGTGGAGAAATTACCACTGATACCAAGAAATACATAGGATTATAAGAAAATCCTATGAAGAACTTTATGCCACTAAATTTAACAACCTGGAAGAAATGGACAATTTTCTAGAACCTTATAGCTTACCTAGATTGAACCAAGAAGTTCTCAATAATCTAAATAGAACAATTCACAGTGAAGAGATTAAAATGACTATCCATAATCTCCCTAAAGGCAAAAGCCATGGACCAGATAGTTTCATCAGTGAGTTTTACCAAGCATTCAATGAATAATAAACACCTATCCTCCTCAGGCTCCACCAAAAAATGAAAGAAGAAGCCATACTTCCTAACTCGTTCTAGGAGGCCAACATTACTCTAATACCAAAGGGTGGCAAAGACAACACAAAAAAGGAAAATAGAGACCAATATCTCTGATGAACACAGATGCAAAAATTCTAAACAAAATATTAGCAAACAGAATATAGCCATGCATCTAAAGGATCATATCGCAAGATCAAGTGGGATTCATCCCAGGAGCACAAGGAGGTTTCAACATACGAAAATCAGTCTATGTGATACACCACATAAACAAAATCAAAGATAAAGAACGTATGACCATTTCCCATTGAAGCAGAAAAAGCTTTCAAAAAGATACAGCATCCATTTATGATCAAAACTCTAAATAAAATAGGTGTAGAAGGAAAGCATCTCAGCATAATAAAAGCCATATATGACAAGGCCTCGGCTAACATCATACTCAATGGGGAAAATGCTGAAGCCTTTTCCCTTAATATCAGGAACAAGACAGGTATGCCCCCTGTCACCACTGTTAATGAATATAGTAATGGAACCTTAACCACAGCAATCGGGCAAGCAAAAGGAATCAAAGTTATCCAAATTTGAAAAGAGGAGTTCAAATTGTCACTATTTGCTGATGACATGACGCCTTAAATAAAAAATTCCAAAGATTCTACCAGGAAACTATTAGAAGCAATAAACGAATATAGTAAACGCGCAAGATACAAAATAAATCTAAAAAATTCAACAGCATTCCTAAATACCATCAACAAATCCACAGAAAAAGAAATGAGGGACTCAATTCCACTTGTCTATCAAAATAAAATGAATAAAATACCAGAGAATTAAGTTAATGAAGAAAGTGTCAGACTTATACACCAAAAACTATGACACTTTTGAAAGAAATTGAAACAGACATTAAGAGGGGGTAAATTATCACCTGTTCATGGATAGGAAAATTTCACATTGTTAAAATGGACGGGCTGCCTAAAGCAACCTATATATTTCATGCAATACCCATAAAAATTCCACAATCACACTTTCATGAAATAGATAAAAGAATTAGTAAATTAATATGGAACCATAAATGACCACGAATTGCCAAAGCAATACTACATAAAAAGAGTAAGGCTGGTGGCATTACATACCCTGACTTCAATTTCTATAACAAAGCATCAATAATCAAAACAGCTTGGTACTGGAAGAAGAACAGAAATATACACCAATGGAATAGAACGGAAAACCCAGAAATAAACCCACTAATTTATGGACAAATATTTTTTGATACAGGAGGAAAAAACAATGAGGAAAAAACAGCCTCTTTAGTATGTTGTGCTTGGAAAACCGGAATAATATGTGCAAAAAATGTACTTGAGCTGTGAACACTCTCCACGTACAAAAATTAACTCGAAATGGATTAAAGACCTTCATATCAGACCTGCAACAATAAACTCTATGGAAGAAAACATTGGTACTAAACTTATAGACCTAGGACTCAAGGAAGACTTCATGAGCTTGACTTCAAAGGCAAGGGAAGTAAAAGCAAAAACAAATGAATGGGATTTTATCAAACTAAAAAGCTTCTGCACAGGAAAAGAAACCATCAACAAGGCATAGAGACAGCTAATTGAATGGGAGAAAATATTTGCATATAATGCATCAGATAAGGGTCCAATAGCTAAAATATATAAAGAACTAATAAGATTTAATAACACAAAAACAAACAACCCAATCGTAAACTGGGCAGAAGAACTGAACAGGCACTTCTCCCACGAAGAAGTACAGATGGCCAGCAGACATATGAAAAACTGCTCAACCTCATTAGCTATCAGGGAAATGCAAATCAAAATCACAATGAGGTATCACCTCACACCTGTTAGAATGGCTATTATCAACAAGACAAGAAATAACAAATGCAGGAGAGGATGTTGTGTAAAAGGGACTCTGGTACACTGCTGGTGGGAATGAAACCTGGTACAACCACTGTGGAAGGCAGGGTGGAGGTTCCTCAGAAAACTGGGAATGGAGTTCCCATTTGACCCAGCAATCCCTCTTCTGGGGGTCTATCCAAATCACCTGAAAACCTTTCTCCACAAACCCTTATGTACCCCAATGTTCATTGCAGCACTGTTCACAGTGGACATAATAGGGAATCAACAAAAATACCATGCAACAGATGACTGGATAAAGAAGCTCTGGTACATATACACAATGGAATATTACTCAGGTTAAGAAAAGATCATCATGCTAAGTGAAATAAGCCAGACAGAAAAAACAAAGAACTGCATGATTTCACTCATATGCGGAATATAAAACTGAAAGCAAAGAAAAAAAGAACTGAACAAACAAATAACCCATGGACACAATTGATAGTTTAATGTTTATTTGGGGACGAGTGGGTTAGGGAGGGGAGAAAGGGGAGGGGGTGGGAGAGG
>PVJL010018912.1:0-14975 GCA_004026885.1 Lyroderma lyra | reverse complement strand
CTCTGGTACACTGCTGGTGGGAGTGCAAACTGGTACAACCACTGTGGAAGGCAGTGTGGAGGGTCCTCAGAAAATTGGGAATGGAGCTACCATTTGACCCAGCAATCCCCCTTCTGGGGATCTACCCAAAGAACTTGAAAACCTTTGTCCGCAAAGACTTATGTACCCCAATGTTCATTGCAGCACTGTTCACAGTGGACAAAACATGGAAACAACCAAAGGTCCCAGCACTTGTTATTCCTTGTCTTGTTGATAATAGCCATTCTCACAGGTGTGAGGTGGTATCTCATTGTGGTTTTGATTTGCATTTCCCTGATAGCTAATGAGGATGAGCATTTTTTCATATGTCTGCTGGACATTTGTATTTCTTTGTGGGAGAAGTGTCTGTTTAGTTCTTCTTCTGCCAGATTCTTTATGGGCAGGTTTGCCACTATTTGCTCACAGTCTCCACTCCTTCATGCCCTCCAGGCACAATTTCCATGATCATCCAGGGGAGACATGCTTGTGAAATGTAAATCAAGTTTAATATTATACTTTTGGAAATTTAACAGGTTTGGGAAAATAAAGCTGCTTCAAAACGTGCATGTAGCACGTTGTAAATAAAATGAAATGAATTCTACATTGCTCACTATTAATATTTTCATTATTATCTTCACTAATGTTCTCCCACATTTGCACTAGTTAATTAAGTGTTGCCTGGAAATCAAATATTTGGATTTCAAGTTCTGTGAAAGGAAATACTACCACCTCTAAATTTTGCAAACTTTGTAAAGTTATGTAAATTAAATTGGTATTACCAGTGAAAAGAAATTGCACTGAGCAAAAATGACTATTCTTGTATGCTTTTCCCACTTCCACCTGCAGCTGTAGTTAGCAAAATGACAGTGGATATGTAACAGAGTGAGTTCTTAAGAAATGAGTCCGGACCTTGTTTTATAATAAACTTTTACTCTCTCTTCCTCAAAGAAAAGGCAGCCAGGATATTGTCTTGTTAATTTCTAGGCTTACTTGGTACTAGGGTAGTTAGCAGTTTTTAGTGTTTCTGGGGGAAAAAGAAGTTTTTCCCAGAAGAGACATCCCCAGACAGTGGTTTTGCAAGCTATTCTTAGAGTGTGTTCTGTGAAGCACTTAAGAATCTGTTTTAACATGAGTCTTTGAAGTTTGAGAACAACTGGTCTGAACCAACAGAGATTGTCATTTGAAAAAGTTGGGGGCAAGGTTGGTTCTTTGAGGGGCATAAGGCCTGGCCTGACCACAGAGTACGAGAGTGAGATTCCAAGAGACTGAGAGGATGGTGGGTTTCTAAAGATGGTAGAGAGCTGTGACCTTTCAGTACTAAGCACCCTGGATCCTTAATAAGGGTGACTCCATGAATGGCTGTGTCTAACAATTTTGCATGAGATTTGGAACTTTTAGTTAAGTGCCTATAGCAAAACTTGGTACAGAAGATATAGATGACTCCAGGCAGGTGCCTTCAAATGGATCACTGTGGCTTGGACAATGAGAGATTTCCTATAAGAACGACTGAGACCTGACCAGGCCCCTTCTCCCATAATTTTCTTACAGTATATGAGTTCTCTCTCTCTCTCTCTCTCTCTCTCTCTCTCTCTCTATGTGTGTGTTTAGGTGTGTGTGTGTGTGCGTGTGTGTGTGTATTTGTGTGTGTGTGTGTGTGTATGTGTGTGTGTGTGTGTGTGTGAGAGCTGCTGTCTGGAAAGTAGCCAGCTGTGTAATAAAGATAGAGGCATTTATGGCTGTATTTTTTCCAGACAGCCTTGCAGGTAACCTATCATAGACTAAAATTTACTTATAATTAAAAACTTTGCTTAGATTAACCTGTAAACCCACTTAGATCATCCTGAATATTATACGATTTTTGTAATTTACTAAGAGTTTTACATACCTATGCCATCCTTGAATTGAGGAATGCCTGAATTGCCTTTTCAGGGATAAACCCAGGATGATTTGCAGAACCAGGGGCCTAATCCAGTTTAAACCTCGGAGGCTGGTCAAACAGGCATGGAGGACTCCACACTGACCTCTTAATGAGCTATTCTCATCATACCTTCATTATAATACTAAAATCTCCTCCCAGGGGTGAAGATTTTCTACCATTTTTGGACATGCAGCGTGTGTACAGGCATGCTTTCTAACAGTGCATGTGAAGGAGTGTCCCCACTTATACTTGTGATGATGAAGCTCAACTTCGTGTCTATATGTGATTTCCCTGAATAAAGACAAATCCGATCCTTTGTCTGGAGACACGACACTTTGGGGAGCGGCCCCCTCACCCCACAGTGTCCTTGCCTGCCAGCTGGCAATAGACTACATTCCTTCTCACAAAATCTTCTTGGAGTTGTCTCTTGGCTGGCAACTACTGAGTAATTGGACCCGGTTTTGTCCAGTAACAGTACAGCTCCAAAGAGGGAGAGTCAGTCGTGAAAAGTGACTGATTTTGAAATTCACATGAATTTTTTAGGAGGGCCTAAAACCTACCTTTAATTTGATTTAGAGGGGGAAAGAAAGCATTTCTTGTACCTTGTCTTAGCAGTGGTTCTCAACCTGTGGGTCACGACCTCTTTGGGGGTCGAACGACCCTTTCGCAGGGGTTGCCTAAGACCATCAGAAAACACATAATGTACTTATGTGGACCAGTCACACATATGTAGAGAGCAGCTACCAATGATTTTATGGTTGTGGATCACCACAACATGAGGAACTGTATTAAATGGTTGCGGGATTAGGAAGGTTGAGAACCACTGTGTAATTCATGAATTTGATCAAAATATTTATTTCTATTCTGTCTCCTGTCCTGGCATTCTTTAAGTGAGTATTCTGTCATTTCTGGCAAACTCATTTTCATTCCATTTTCTGGTTTCTACCATCTCTTTTCATATAATACCTTATATAGATTCGCCTTTCACTTTTAGCGGACTTTGAATGCCTGACTGATATTCCTTATCTGCATTCAGGCCCAACTTCTAAAGACCAGCATATGCTGCACCCCCAGCTCCCTGTCCCACCCCTGTGATCCCCAGGCATTTTCTGCCATTGGATCTTACTTTCTCCATGCCCAGGGCAAGATGGAAATCTGTGAAATTAATACCTCCCCCTCCGGGCTCGCCACTGAAGGTCAAATGGGAATCAGCCTATAAATGCCCCTGCCCCCTCCCTCTGTGGTGGAATAACTCCACTGCATGTGTTATATGCATCAGCTATTGGAGTTGCACAGCAGGATTAAGTTCCAATTAACCACATTGATAACCTACTTAATAATGGTTCACTTTATTGGCTCCCTTCCTTTCCCTCTCTTACTTTTCCACTTGCCTACTCCTGCTGTTTCCTGGTATCTCCTCTCAAGTGAACTATTTAAATTTAAATTCTTACCTCAGAGTCTACTCCTGGGAGCACCTAAAGTATAAAAGTAGGTGTCCCTAATTTTGGGTTATTTAACCACCAGGGCTCTTTGCGTTCAGAATTTAAAAAATGAAGAAAGCTTTCAGTCCTTGTGGGCAGGAACATGAAGTTTTATAGGAAGAATAATTGTTAAGTAATTTGGTCTTACGGCTCATTTTTTTTTTTTTTTTGTATGTGCTCTCTAGATGGGAATCGAACCCAGGCTGCAGCGCTGATAGCACCGGAGCCTTAAGCCGCTACACCACCAGAGAACTCCTTACGGCTCATTTTTTGATTTACTAATTTGTAATTTAACAGGGAGAACAAAAGTTTTATTCTCTTCAGTACAAACGTTGAGCGCCTGGTGAATATACAAAATTGTCATAGGCTGTGGAAGAAATAGTGTTGCAGAAAGGTTCCACCTTCCGAATGTGGTGGAAGGCTCTACCTGGTCTCCTGTCGGAAAGACCTAGCAGCACTGAGAATACTTGCAAGTTCAGGTGGTTTATTTTACACCAGCTCAGAGGAGTTGTTTCTAAAGTCTGAGCCCCGAAGAAAGGCAGGTAGGGAAGTTTATAGCACAGCGTTTGCATAATAATCATCAGTTTCCCGCAAGGGCTAGGGTTGGGGGGAACCAGGGGCTCAGGGAGAAGAAGAACCAGGAAGTGACTTGGGGCTGGGGGGTCCTGAACTAGGCTGTTGGCCATGTTGGGAGGCAATATTTCACTATAATAGAAACTTTAGAAGTCCATGTCACCCCTCAGGAAAAAGGATGGATGCTTCAGGTAACATAAATGTAAATTCCCCAGGATGGTGGGATTCCTTTGTGGCCACATTGTAATAGTCTTTGAGGTTTGGCTTTAGTCATAGAGGGATCTCATGAGAACCAGTCAATAGTATAGGAAAGGATATGAAAAGCAGTAAGGATGGAGAAATGCAAGCATCAGCAATAGACTTTGTGTTAACAAATGTCAGTTGAGGGAATGAAATTGATATGAAAACAGTTTTCTTTAAAAAAAAGTGTCTTGTTTTTATATTTAGCCAGATAATAAAGCAAGTGTCATTCAAACCTTTAAAATCTGGTAGCAAGTGAATTAGCACTGTTCAATTTCTTTGTACTATATTTAAAACAATGCCAACATATACAAATGGGACTAATGCTAACAGTGGCTGAAAGAACAGAGCCCTATTTGGCTGTTGATATGGAACTCTAAGCACCCATTATTTTTTCTCTAGAGGGGAGCAACTGAAATAGTGTATTGTGGAGCAAGCAGAACAAATATCTCCCACTCTTCGTTTTACTAAACTAATTCTCTTCGTGAAGAAGGAGGTGGCTCCCTGAGTTGTTAATGTCATGCAGCAAATTTCCCCTTCATGTCCCTGGCTGAGAGCAAGTCTGCTCAACAGTGACTAAAGTCATGATGTTGATTGATTTTATTAATTGAAGAACATACCTGCTTCTCTAGATACTTTGGGCTGAAGGAGAAACCATTAATTTATGTTCTAATCACAAAAATAGTTTCTGGTTAAAGTACAATGGTATCTTTTCATCTTTTTCTTTCTGCTTTTCAACTTGTGCCATTTTGCTAAGAACCATTGAATTGGCAACAGTCTGGGAATGTTTTTCTTATGCAAATGGAAATAACAAACTAATTGAGACCTTCTAGAACTTGCGACCTGGGGATTTTAAAATTAGCACCGACATATTTGGCTTCTTGGCTTGGAAGTAAAAAATCTAGTCTATTTTTAGATTTGTTACAGGCTTATTGTGAAAAGCCTTGAAGAGAGTCACTTATTCTCCCCCTCCCAAGCCTGATTCCTGAATTTGTATGTTAGAAGTATTAGAAATCTAAATTCATTCAGGACCTAAGCTTCTTATTTATAATTTAATATACTTTCTTAAGATTAAAGTACCATTGTAAATAACTGTTGAGGATGCCACCTCCTAGATAAGAATAGATCTTACTTTAAAATTCTCTGAGAGAATTAAATTCATCCCTAAAAACATAAATCTTTGTTTAACCACTACCATGTTCAATACATTGTCTCTTCTTACTCCCCAACCTGCTGAGAGTGGGAGAAGAAAGGAAGAGTAAGATAAACCATGACTCCAGGAGGCAGCGCTGGGTTAACTGTGGCAGTTGGATGGTGGTATAGGGGGCTTGGTGGGCGTGACCGGAAGTAACACCAATTACTGAAACTGATGCCAAAATTCAAATTCACAATTTCCACATGTCAGGTTATAAATTGTGACTCCCACCAAGTCCCAGGTAGAGCTAGATGGCAATATGACAATTCTAGGGTAGGGTTGGGAGAGGAGGAAGCAGATATAAGCAACTGATAAATGGCAGAAGTTTGGCTCCAGATTTTGCTTCAGAATTGTTGAATGGAAATAACAAACTAATGACCGTATTAGAGAGGTTAATATCTGAAAACAATTCCAGTTGCAAACCTACAGTGGATATTAGTTACGAATTTTCTTGCATCTTCTGTAGTGGACCCTGAGTGGACCTCCGGGAATGGGCTTCATCTTCCAGTTGCTAGGAGTGTTGCCTCCAAACTGCCCTTAGCTCTCAGTCTCTTTGAGAGATGACTCAGCTATAAAGAGCTGCCTCATCCAAGTTTATACCTCATTTTCAGGGTGGTCCACCTCTAGTGACTCGTGTGTGGGGTAAGGTTTTTAAGGTTAGTCTTTGTTTAATAAATGCTCCAATTTCCAATATGATTAGAGTATTTCATATTTTATTATAAATTTTGAAGTTTTATTTTTAATCCATCTGCTATTGATTTTGTGTAGCATGAGGTAAATATTGTTTTAAATTCCTTATGTGGATAATCAGTGGTTCCAGTGCTATTAATTTTCTCACTGAAAGGCAAAGCCATGTCCATTATATAAAAAGTGTCCATACGTTCATAGTTTGTTTTGGGGTTTTGTGACTTTTTTCTCATTGGCCTGTCATGGCTATCTCTATCCCAATACCACACTGCTTTAATCACTATAGCTTTGACTTAGGTTTGGTGCATGGTTGGTGATTTGGCTCCATTTTTTCCTTCTTTAGTGGTTTCTTGAATATTCTAAGTCTTTGCACTTGCAAATAAAATTTAGAATGAGCTTGTCAAGTTCCATTAAAAATCCTATTGGTATTTAACAGGAATTATGGGAGATCTCGAAATACAGCTGAAAAGAATCGACAATTTACAATGTTGTCTTCTATTTATTGACATGATACATCTCTTCCACTATTTAGGTCTTCTGTAATGTCTTTTAATCAGCTTTATAATTTTCTCCTTATACATTTGTTAGATTTATTCTTACATTATGTATATTTTTTGAGCTACTATAAATGATTATGTTCATTATCATATTCTTTTAATTTATTACTGGTGTCTAGAGGTAAAACTGAGTATTGATTTTGTATTTATTCACCTTGCTGAGCTCACTAATTAATTTTCATAATATGTCCCTTTTTGTTTTATAGATAAGAATATTATCTGTGAACACTATCAGTTTTTTCTTTCAATTCCTACATCTTTTAATTATCTTTTTTGTTCTCATGTATAAAACAAGAATTTCAGTACAATGTTTAATAAAAGTGGTGAGACTGTGCATACTTGTTTTGTTCTTGATTTTTGAAGGCGATGCTTTGACTATTTTTACATTAAGTAGTCACCTTTAATGATTTTTTTCTATATGTTTAACACACTAAGAAAATTTTCTTCTATTTATAAATCAATAAGAGATTATGACTTGAATGAATGTTAAATTTCATCAAAGGCCTTTTCAGTAGCTATTTAAATAATTATTTGGCTTTCTTCTTTTATTGGTTAAAGCAATAAATTGTATTAATAGATTTCTCTAACATTGGGCCAACTACTTTGGGTTCCTAGAATAAGCCCAGTTTGGTTATGATGCATTGTCTTTTTATAAAGATTGTGGTTAAATTTTATCTTAGATTTTGCTATGTGTGCTTTGAAGCCACCCTGCAGAAAGAGCATGGACACTTGTCGAAATTTGGTTCAGCAGTGGTGACTGATGATGGCACATTTCAGACATCAGCCAATCAGGCATGAACTGTAATGAAGAATTTGACTCCATCTTTTGATGTTTGGTGTTTGACTTTTGACAACATTGAATCTCATCTTTCCCTATTTCCCTTTTGCTCTACATCTGGGCAGGCTCATAATAAAGCCTGGGTGCTCCTGTCTTTGGAGCACATAGGAAATTCAAACCTTGCCATCCTTGGCCTTGGTATGGGAGCTTCATTCTGGCCCCACTCCTTAACCCACAGTAGAAACTTCAAACCAGCCTCCTTTCCTAGCTCTCTCAAACTGTTTTGGACCCTTTGGGGAAACCTGCTTTGTCCTCCCCTAAAAGCCTCATTTATATGAGTAATAAACCTTTTCATACCCTCTTGGTGTGTATGTTTATGGCATCATCAGCTTTTACATTCAAAACAAGATGTAGGGGTCCCTTCTGCATTTGTAGTTTGGCCTCAAAGCAATATGCTCATAAATGAGATTGGACTGTAGTTTTACTTTTGCTGTCTTTGTTTGGATTGAGTATCAAGGTTATACTAGACTTATTAAATGAGATGAAAAATGAAAAAAATATTCTTTCTAGGGAAGAGTGTATATAACATTCAACTTACCTGTTCCTTAATTTTGGTAAAAGTTATCTGTAAAACCTCAGTAAGATGTTTTATAGGTATTATTTTTTAAACTGTGGATTTAGTTTCTTTAATGATTTTAAGTGATTCAAGTTTTCTATTCTTTTTCAGTCTGAGAAAATGAGAAAAAAAATCCAGTTTTCCTGGCTTATGATGTGGGGCATTAGTGGTCAGAGTTATTACAGTATTATTAACCGTATTCCTTATGCTATACCCTACATCCCCACAACTACTTTGGAGCACCCAATTTGTATTTCTTGATCCTATTCACCCCTTTCATCCATACCTCCATGCCCTCACCCATGTGGCAACCATCAAAATGTTCTCTGTATCTATGAGTCCAATTGTGTTCCACTTACTTTGTCCTTTAGATTCCACATAGAAGTGAAATCTCGTTGCCTCTGTCTTTCTCTGTCTGACATACTCTACTCAGCACAATACCATTCAGGCCTATCCATGCTGCTGCAGATGCCAAGAACCCATTATTTTCACTGGCCAGCAATACCCTGTTGTATATATGTACCACCTCCTCTTTATCCATTCATCCACTGATGGACACCCAGGCTGCCTCCACATCTTGGCCACTGTACACAATGCTGGAATGAATACATGGATGCATTTGTCCCCTTGAAATAGTGTTTTGGGTTTTTGTTGTTGTTGTTTTTGGATAAATACCCAGAACTGGGGTTGCTGAGTCCTTCTTTATCTCTTGTTATAGCCTTTGTTTTAAAGTCTGTTTTATCTGGGGTAAGTATTACTACTCCAGTTTTTCGTTGTTGTTGTTTCCACTTTTATGAAATAACTTTTTCCATTCCCTTACTTTCAGTCTCTGTGTGTCATTTAAGCTGAAGTGCGTCTCTTGGAGGCAGCATTCATAAAGGCTTTCTTATCCATTCAGCCCTCCTATGTCTTTTGATTGGAGCACTTAATGCATTTACATTGACAGTAATTGTTGACAGATATGTAGCTATTGCCATTTTATTAGTCATAATTTTGGGTTTTTTTTTTTCCATCTTAAAGAAGTTTCTCTAATGTTCCTTGTAATACTGGTTTTATGGTGATGAACTTTTCTTTTTTTAGCTTTTTCTTGTCTGGGAAGCTCTTTATCTAGTCTTCAGTTTTAAAAGATAGCCTTGCTGGGTAGAGTAGTTTTGGTTCTTGGTTTTTATCACATTGAATATTTTGTGCCAATCTGTTCTGGCCTGCAAAGTTTCTGTTGAGAAATCAGCTGGTAATCCTATGGGAACTCCCTTATAAGTTACTAGTTGCCTTTCTCTTGCTGCTTATAGGATTCTCTTTTTGTCTTTAACCTTTGCCATTTTAATTATAATGTGTCTTGATGTGGGACTGTTTATATTCATTTTGTTTGGACTCTGTGCTTCCCGAGTTTGTATGTCCATTTCCTTTGTCAGGTTAGGAAAGTCATTATTTCTTCAACTAGGTTCTCAATCTCTTGCTCCCTCTCCTTTTGGTATTCCTATGATGTGATATTGTTATGCTTGATATTGTCCCAGAGGTCTCTTAAACTATTCTCATTTTTACAGATTCTTTTTTCATTTTGCTGTTCTGATTGGGTGTTTTCTACTACCTTGTTTTTCAACTCACTGATTTGATCCTTTGCTTTATCTAGTCTTCTGGTGATTTCTTCTAGTGCATTCTTCATTTCATTTATCATATTCTCTATCTCTGGTTCTTTTTTATGGTGTCTGTGTCCTTTATGCTTGCTTTCTTTTTGCTGACATTCTCACTAAGTTCCTTGAGTATCCTTATAACCATTATTTTGAGCTCTGTATCTAGTACAAGCTTGTCCAACCTGTGGCCTGTGGGCTGCATGCAGCCCAGATGGCTTTGAATGCAGCCCAACACAAATTTGTACGCTTTCTTAAAATATTACAAAAATCATACATGGACTTTTTTTTTAAATCTCATCAGCTATGTTTAGTGTTAGTATATTTTACATGTGGCCCAAGACAATTCTTTTTCCAGTATGGCTGAGGGAAGCCAAAAGATTAGACACCCCTGATCTAGTAGGTTGTTTGTCTCCATTTTGTTTAGTTCTTTTTCTGGAGTTTTCTGCTGTCCTTTCAGTTGAGACATATTTCTTTGTTTCCTAATTTTTGGCTGCCTCTCTGTGTTTGTTTTTATGTATTAGATAGATCTTGTATGTCTCCCAGTCTTGGCTTGATGGCCTTACGTAGTAGGCACCCTCTGGGACCCTGTCAATTTCCCTGGTCATATGCTCTGAGTTGTGTGTGCTCTCCTGTTATAGTTGAGCCTTGATTGCTATTGGCATGTCAGTGGGTGGTATCGACCCTCAGGCTAATTGCTGTGGGGTTTGGCCACATTCACAGCGTATAGGTTGCTGTGAGGGTAGCTTATAGCACTAAGTGGGATTTGCCCTACTGGACTCTTGTGCTTGTTAAGACCATCCTTTGTGTGTGTTGCTTGTGGGACTAATTGAGCCATGCTCTGCTGTGGTCTGAAGCCCATCTCCAAGTATGTTGGTTCTGGATCTCTTGGGAGGGGCTCTAGTCCAGACCCAAGACACCCACTGCCTGTGACCAGCTGGGGACTACCTGGTAGGAGCTACAGGGTGATCCACATTTGTTTGCTCTCTGCTCTAAACCTGGAGGCATATGGGAGAGACCACACCGTGGACCAAGGATAGCCGTCACCAGTACCACTAACAGACCCAGGTTAGCTCCACAAAAATCCTGGAAACTCCCTGGCCTGCTGCCATCTGCTGGCTTCCATAAGATTTAGCTGCTAATAAAGCCTGGAGTTATATGGAGTTGGTGTGGTGGAGTTTCAGTGAGTCACCAGTAGAGCTCACTAGACCAGTCAGATTCAGATTTGGCCATGGCATGAGGGGAGGGTACAACACAGGAAAGATAGTGCCCAACTGTTGGCTGTATAGGAGGAGGACCCCACACAGCGAGAATGGCAGCTATCTTCCAGACCTTTCCCTGAAGTCACATACCTCAGTCTGCCCCCACCCCCTGTATGTCTCCAACACACCCCATGTAACTGCTGTATTCTGTGAAATATAAAGCTATCCAAAACTAAGCCATTCCTTATTCTGATATTTTTTTCAACTTGAACTAATGTTAAAGAAGATATTATGAGGAATTTTTCCAACAGAATTAGGACCCATTTCCATTTTGAATGATTTCTACATTTCTAGGCAATGTAAAATCACCACAGGCCTCCTTCCCAGTAAACATTGGGAGTGATGGCAACATAAATTCTTTCTGTTTTTATTCCAAGAGAATGGTAAAAGTTTCACAGATTTTCTTCTTTCCCCCTTAATGGCAGTCTTCAATTACACAAGAGAATATGATGGCTTTTAGGAATCTAAAACCATGAAATTAAATGTAATTACTTTGTTCCTTTTATTTTTAAAGCCATTTGTGTTAAAATGTTAGAAATTAAATTAAATTACTGTAAATTAAAAGGCATGCTTTTGGCATTTTGCAAGATGAACAAAAAAATCTTATAAGAAATAAATTCTAGTTGTGTAGATAGTGGGGAATGAGAAATCTCTCAGTACTCACTGTCAATGTCTGTTTTCACTGCTATTTTTCTTTGCATTTAAAATCACTATGTCAAAGTTTGGACAGCTATAAAATGCACTGTTGCTATTAAATGGGCCACCTACTGATGTTTAGTGACTGGAACACAATTATTTAGACATAACTGCAGACTAGGACACCTTTCTATTTGGAAATGGACCTATTTAGCAAAGATAAAATTGAACAGGTTTTCTACATTAAAAAAAAAAACCTCAAGAAATTCTCACATGTATTTAGAAACCACAAATGTCTCTACATTGTATCTCCAAACATTAACAATAAAAAAAGGAGAAGCTACAGGGAAGAACTGTGAAAGTAGTATGTTTTTTAATTGAATCACATTCATACATCTTGGAAGAAAAATAAACCTGTATCAGGCTGCTGTAATAAAAGCTGTAATTATGTTACTTAATCAATAACCTGCTTCTCATTATTAAAGACAAAGGAGAAATTCCCTCCTGGAACCTCTTTCTTCCCTAGAGTCATGGAGAGGGCCGAAATAATTGCAGTATTGTAGAAGAGAAATACATGCGTGATATTTAATGCATGATATTTAATGTTAAGTGAAGAAGATCCAGACTTAGTTTAGTTTATTGGTGTGTAAAGCCCACAAAAAAATCAGAAACTTTTAGAAACAAATTGCCAATTTCATTAATATAGAAGCCTTTGTGTTTTAAGGTTACATACCAGTTTCTTCAATATTTTGATGCTAATTCAAAATTCTGTTGGATTTTATCATACCCTGTTTTAAATTAGAAAATCTTTTATGCAAAGGAGTGATTTTTTAACTTTTCTTTCTAATTAGTTAGGACTCTTTAACAGCTTAGAAAAAAATCTAAATACCTTTTGGATTCAGGTTTACTCTTAAGAATTGGTGCTTGCATTCCACAAATGGAGCATGTTTTTTTCTTTCATTGTGTTGCTCTTCAAATGTGCACAGAAGTTGGGCCCTGTTAGAATACTACCTTCCAGGTATATGTGCTCCAAGGATGATATATAGTCTATTGAAGACTCTATTTTCATATCTGTGTAAATGTGGGAAGCAGTGATATATTGTAGGATTGTATTAAGTACACATCTCTTGAAATATTTTACCTAGATTTGTTTTTACTTATTGTTCTTGGACCAAGATAATTAATGAGTAAGCCAACTATTTCATCACAAAGTATCTATGAAACACAGTAAGATGATACCTCATGGACCTAATAGTCTAAGTAAACTAGCAGACAAAAAAATGTAAGCAAAGAAAACCTTGAAATAATATAACAGAACCCATGATTAGGACTGTAGTTATACTTTGAAGGAAGTATACATGGTGATGTCAGAGTGTCTGAAAGGGGGGCCATTGTTATTTAAAGAGTTGGGACAAACATTTCTAAAGAAACATTTCAGATGTAACTGAAGAATGAGAGGGATTTAGTAATTTTGAAGGAGTGTGGAGTGGGAACTTTTTATGCAGACTGAAAAACACAGGCAAACTCACTGTGGTAGAAGTCACATGGAAGACAACATGATACAAAAGTACAGCCTAACTGGTAAGCCAAAAGAAAGACGAAGACACTATGAGAGAAACACTGAGAGCCAGGTGGGGACCAGAGCAGTGAAGGCCTTATTGACAGGGTACTCAATTGGCCTGGGACAGTCTTGGTTTATATTTGCTGTGGAATAATTTTTAATAGCCCCTCTTGCTTAACACACACACACACACACACACACACACACTCTCTCTCTCTCTCTCTCTCTCTCTCTCTCTCTCTCCCCTCTTCTCTTTTTAAAATATCCTGGTTTTGATAATACATTTTATGGATATTTTACCTACAGTTCAAGTTAAGGATTTTAATCTTTAAGAACAATAGGAGATGTTTTTCTCCTTTGTTTTGATGTGTTGTTATGCTTATATTTTATAAAGGAAATGCTCAATAATTTGCAAAAGAATGAATTGATTGCTAATTGATTGAAAAGTGGATGACACCATTCCAAGAAAAGACAAATGGCAGCTTGGAGGAGGGAAGATGCTATTCCTTGAGATGAAAAGATATAGATAACCTAAAGATATATTCACAAAGTAGGTGATTAGCTCATGGTAATGGACTGCATAAGTTGGAAAAGAGGGAGATGTTGAGAACAGCTCCTGAGTTTCTGCGTAAGTATCATTTGCTGAGCTCGAATACCAAGTGAGAGGACTAAGTATGGAGGGAAACACCACAAGTTTGTTTTAGGATAATCTGATTTTGGGGTGCCTTTGAAGCATTCAAATAAGAGATAAAATTTGATATTTGTGTCTGAAATTTGTATCAGGAATAGAGATGTGATTTGGGGCTAATGTCATGGAGCCTAGAATTTACATGTGACTGTATAGAACAGTTTTTCAACTTCAGCACTATTAATATTTCAACTGGATCATGCTTGCTGGTAGAGGATTGTCCTATGCATCGTAGGATGTAGAGTAGACTCACTGGCTCTACCACCAAGATGCCAGTATAGCACTCCCTTTCCAGTTGTGCTAACCAAAATTGTCTCCAGGTATGGCCAGATGTCCTTGGTGAGGTGGGGGTATGGGAACACAACTTTCTCCTGTTGACAGTCTGGCCTGGAATTAAAGTATGCACAGAGAGAAGAAGGCCTAGCATTGAGTCTTGAAGTTTTACATTTAATGGCTAACTAGAAGAAATAAAAGACAAGTTCAGAGAACTAGGAAGAAAGACACCAGATTATTGTGGTGTATCTGTGAGCTATTGCCAAAATAATACTGTGTAACATACTGTAATGGGCTGACTTGTGTCCCCCCAAAATTACTATGTTGAAGCCCTAACTCTTAGTATCTCAGAATATGACTAGATTTCAAGAGAGGGCCTTTAAAAAGGTAATTAAATTAAAATGAGGTTGTTGACTGGTGTCCTTATCCATAGAGGGAATTTGGACATACAAAGAGACACTGGGGATGCATGTGCACAAAAAAGCCATGGGAGTCCACAGCAAGAAGGCAGCCAAGGAGAGAGGCCCCCGGAGAAGCCAAACCTTGCAACGCCTTGATCTTGGACTTCTAGCTTCCAGAACTGTAAGAAAATAAACTTCTGCTGTTTAAGCCCACCCTGTCTTGGTGTTTTGCAAACTAACACACATACCACCCTAACTCAGTGACTTGAAAGAACAACCATTTGTGTTCATGGGTTGGCTGGACTAAGCTGGAGAGCTCTGCTTCAGCCTTTGGTGGCTCTGCTTGTGAATGTAAATCTTTAAGGTGGTTAGTGAGGTTCTGTTTTAGGTATCTCTCATACTCTTTAGACCAGGACCACTTAGAGCATGTTTTTCTGGATAGAGGTACAAGAGAGTACGTTTG
>PVJL010018911.1:0-14959 GCA_004026885.1 Lyroderma lyra | reverse complement strand
GAGTGAGACAAAAGACATGGGCCCCTTTGGAGTTTATACACTAGTGAGGTAGAAATATGTTCAACTATATAAATGCAAATCAATATATTTATTATGTATTGCAAATGATAAAAGTGTCATTAAAAGAAAGAATTTAAAATTACTTTCTCTGAGAAGTAATAAAGGCAGGCTAAATTTAAATTGTGAAAAGAGTGATGTACATACAATACAGACAAGGCATTTCAAAGAAAGGGTCATTTGAACTGAGACCTGAAAGATACATACCAATTTCTTTTCTCTTATAATTTATTTGCTAACCTTTATCAACCACTATCATATGATGGATTACATTTTGTTTATATATTAAAACTGGCTGAAAATAGAAACAAATGTAGTACAGATTTTTAAAATTAAGTACATAGATTAGAATAAAATGTATCTCAATGAGAATTCATTCATATTTAAGAGTTTACTTAGAAAAAAGAGAAGACAATATTTTCTATTAGTACACTATATAATAAACTGAAAAAGCTCTTAGTATCCTAATAAAGATTCCTAGGAAAAATTAGCCCATCCATTTTGCTCACATTTCAATTTTTTTAAACCCTTGTAATTGCATACAAATGATAGAAAAATTAGATAGCTAGAATTAAAATATTTAATATTTATATGCCACTGTTAAAATGAAATATTTTCTCTTTAATCTAGAATGGTTATTAATTCACAAGTTAACATATCTTACAAGTAAGCAATTTCTAATGTTAAAAATGATAATGGATCTGAAAATAGATCATGAGTCTGAAATATACATAAAAATACAAAGTTATTACAAAGGATGGGGTGTATAGAGAAACTATTTTCTCACAAAATTCCAATATTTTATGTTAAGTAGTGTACTGTTAACTATAATAAGATCATAATAAGTTATCCTTAGAATAATCTGCAGTGATGGACATGTCCTACATTTTCATTGACCTTTAAGGTAGCCAGTAGTTACACATACAAGATGTCGATATTGTGACCAAAGAACTGAATTTTAATTTCATTTAATTTTAATTAACTTACTATTTAAATGTAAATCACCACATGTCACTAATAGAAACCATTTTGTAAAATGCAGCCCTAGAACAATTACTGAAGAAAATGGAAAGTAAGACTTTAAATGCTGGGAATAAAATTGAAATAACAAAAAACAAAGAAACAAAAAGAACAACAGCAAATCAAGTAAGCCCCCCCCCAGAAAAACAATAGAGGAAAACCAACAAATGAATTAAATACAAACAAAAAAAGCAAAATGGATGACCATGTTTATAATTAAATATAGACTAAACCTTTCAATTAAATGGCAGAGAAAGTCAGAATGGATGAAAAAGAAAAAGACCCCACTTCATTCTGTTTATAAAGAACACTTTAAATAAAGACAACAATAGGTTGATAATAAAAAGAAGGAAAAATGTATATGAGAATATACTAGTTTCCTAAAACTGCAGTAACAATTTCCCACAAGCTAACAAACTTAAAACAACAGATATTCACTCTTTTACAATTCTGGAGTCCAGAAGAAGAAATAAAGTTTTGGTAGATACATTTTTTTTTCTTGAAGAATCCTTCCTTGCCTCTTCCAGATTCTGGTGGCTCTGGGAAATTATTGGCTTGTGGCAGTATCACTCCCATCTCTGCCTTTGCCTTCAGTTGCCTTCTTTCATGTGTCTCTGTGAGTACTTTTCAGTTTTTTTTTTAATTCATTTTTATTGTTAGACTTATTGGCATGACATTTGTTAGCAAGGATCACAGAGGTTTCAGGCATACAATTCTACAGTGCATTGTAAACTTGTTGAATACTAAGTTCACCACCTAATGTGACTTCTTTCCATCACCTTATATTTAGCATCCCCCCTCCTCTCCCACCCCCTCCCCTTTCTCCCCTCCCTAACCCACTCATCCCCAAATAAACATTAAACTATTGATTGTGCCCATGGGTTTTTTGTGTCTTCATTTCTTTTTTTTTGCTTTCAGTTTTATGTTCTGCATATGAGTGAAGTCATACAGTTCTTTGTTTTTCCTGTCTGGCTTATTTCACTAAGCATGATAATCTCCAGGTCCATCCATTTTGTTGCAAATGGCAATATTTCATCTTTTCTTATACCTGAGTAATATTCATTGTGTATATGTAGCACAGCTTCTTTATGCAGTCATCTGTCACAGGGCACTTTGGTTGTTTCCATGTTTTGGCCACTGTGAACATGGGTACATGAGTCTTTGCGGACAAAGGTTTTCAAGTCTTTTGGATAGATCCCCAGAAGGGGAATTGCTGGGTCAAATGGTAGCTCCATGCCCAATTTTCTAAGGAACCTCCACACTGCCTTCCACAGTGGTTATACCAGTTTCCACTCCCACCAGCAGTGTACCAGAGTTCCTTTTTCTCCACATCCTCTCTAGCACTTGTTATTCCTTGTCTTGTTGATAATAGCCATTCTCACAGGTGTGAGGTGGTATCTCATTGTGGTTTTGATTTGCATTTCTCAGATAGCTGATGATGATGAGCATTTTCTCATATGTCTGCTGACCATTTGTATTTCTTCGTGGGAGAAGTGTCTGTTTAGATATTCTGCCCACTTTTCAAATGGCTTGTTCTTTTTTGTTATTAAGTCTTATTAGTTATTTGTATATTTTAGATATGAGACCCTTATCTGATGCATTATTTGCAAATATTTTCTCCCTTTCAGTTGGCTGTCTCTTTGCCTATTTTATTGATTCTTTTGCTGTGCAGAAGCTTTTTAGTTTGATATAGTCCCATTTATTTTTGCTTTTAATTCCCTTGCCTTTGAGGACAGGTTCATGAAGTCTTCCTTGAGTCCTAGGTCTATAAGTTTAGTACCAATGTCTTCTTCTATACAGTTAATTGTTGCAGGTCTTATATGAAGGTCTTTAAACCATTTTGAGTTGATTTATGTATATGGAGAGAGTTCACAGCTCAGGTTCATTCTTTTGCATATGTTTTTCCAGTTATCCCAGCCCCACCTACTAAACAGACTGTCTTTTCCCCAATGTGTTTTTTGCTCCTTTATTGAAGATTATTTGTCCATAAATTTGTGTGTTTATTTCTGGGTTTTCGGTTCTATTCCATTGGTCTATATTTCTGTCCTTCTGCCAGTACCAAGCTGTTTTGACTATTGATGCTTTGTAATATAAATTGAAGTCAGGAAGTGTAATGCCACCAGCCTTATTCTTTTTATGGAGTATTGCTTTGGCAATTCGAGATCTTTTATGGTTCCATATAAATCTAATAATTATTTATTTCACGAAAGTATGATTGTTGGATTTTGATGGGTATTGCATTAAATCTGTAGATTGCTTTGGGCAGAATGGCCATTTTAACAATGTTAAGTCTTCCTATCCATGAACAGGGAATGTTTTTCCACCTCTTAAAGTCTGTTCCAATTCCTTTCAAAAGTGTCTTATAGTTTTCTGTGTGTAAGTCTGTCACATTCTTTGTTAAGTTAATTCCCAGGTACTTCATTCTTTTTCTTGCTATAGCAAAAGAAATTGACTCCCTCATTACTTTTTCTGAGGATTCATTGTTTGTATAAAGCAATGCTGTTGATTTTTGTACATTGATTTTCTATCCTGCAACTTTACTACATTCGTTAATTGTTTCTGATAGTTTCCTGATGGAATCTATTGTGAATCTATTTGTGGATCATGTCATCCACAAATAGTGAAATTTGACCTCTTCTTTGCCACTTTGGATATTTTTTATTCCTTTCTCTTGCCTGATTGCTGTGGCTAGAACTTCCAGTACTATATTAAATAACAGTGGTGACAGGGGGCATCCCTGTCTTGTTCCTGATTTTAGGGGAATAGGTTTCATCTTTTCCCCATTCAATATGATGTTAGCCAAAGGTCTCTCATATATGGCCTTTATTATTTTGAGATACTTTCCTTCTATACTTATTTTGTTTAGTGTTTTGATCATAAATGGATGTGACACCTTGTTGAAAGCTTTTTCTGCATCAATTGAAATGACCATATGGTCTTTGTCTTTTATTTTGTTTATGTGGTGTATCACATTGATTGATTTTCGTTTGTTGAACCATCCTTGTGCTCCAGGGATGAATCCCACTTGATCATGATGTATGATCTTTTTGAGGCACTGTTTTATTCTATTTGTTAATATTTTGTTCAGGATTTTTGCATCTGTGTTCATTAGAGATATTGATCTATAGTTTTCTTTTTTTTGTTGTCTTTGCCAGGCTTTGGTATTAGAATAATGTTGGCCTCATAGAATGAGTTCGGAAGTGTTGCTTCCTCTTCAATTATTTGGAAGAGTCTGAGGAGGATATGCGTTAATTCTTTTTTAATGCTTGGTAAAACTCGTTGGTGAAACCATCTGGTCCAGGGTTTTTGCCTTTAGGGAGATTATGGATAGTCATTTCAATCTTGTTGCTATTGATTGGTCAATTTAGATTATCCAGTTTTTCTTGGTTCAGTTTTGGTAGGTTATAAATTTTTAGAAACTTGTCCATTTCTTCTAGGTTGTTGAATTTCGTGGCATAAAGTCCTTCATAATATTTTCTTATAATCCTTTGTATTTCTGTGGTATCAGTGGTAATTTCTCCCCTTTCATTTCTAATTTTGGATATTTGTGTCCTTTCCTTTCATCCTTTGATTAGTCTCACCAGAGGTAGGTCAATTTTGTTGACTTTCTCAAAAAACCAGCTCTTTCTTATATTAATTTTTTCATTGTCCTTCTGTTCTCTAATTGGTTTAGTTCTTCTTTAATTTTCATTAATTCTTTCCTTGTGCTGACTTTGGGTTTTGTCTGCTCTCCTTCTTCTTGTTCTTTAATTGGGATGCTAAGATATTTGCTTGTAATTTTTCTTGTTTTTTAAGATTGGCCTGTAATGATATCAATTTTCCTCTTATTACTGCTTTCGCTGTGTCCCAGTAATTCTCATACGTTGTATTTTCATTGTTATTAGTTGCTATATATTTTTTAATCTCATCTTTTATTTGTTCTTTTATACCATTTTTTTTAATAGGCTCTTGTTTTATCTCCATGTATATGTTGTTTTTTCTGCTTTCCTTTTACAGTTGATCTCCAATTTCAAACCTTTGTGGTCTGAGAATACACTTGGTATGATTTCGATCTTCTTGAATTTGCTGAGGCTACTTTTGTGTCCCAGCATATGGTCTATTCTTGAGAATGTTCCATGCGCACTAGAAAAGAAGGTTTAGTCTCTTTTTGCTGGATGAAGTGTCCTCTAAATGTCAATGATGTCCAATTGCTGTAATATGTCATTTAGAGCTGTTATTTCCTTCTTTATATTCTGTTTGGATGATCTGTCCATGACTATTAGCGGGGTATTTATGTCTCCCACTATGATTGTGTATTCACCACTTTCTCCTTTCAATTCTGTTAGTAGTTTCTTTGTGTATTTTGGTGCATCCTGGTTGGGAGCATATATGTTGATTAGTGTCCACTCTTCTTGTTGTTGCATTGTCCTTTTATCATTATGTAATGACCATGTTTGTGTTCTACTATCTTTTTTAACTTGAAGTTTATTTCATCAGATATCAGTATGATCATTCCTGCTTTTCTCTGGTTACCATTTTCTTGGATTATTGTATCCCATCCTTTCACTCTGAGTCTTTGTTTGTCCTTACAGCTGAGGTGTGTTTCTTGGAGACAGCATATGGATGCATTCTGTTTTTTAATCCAGTCTGCTACTCTGTGTCTTTTTATAGGTGAGTTCAGTCAATTGGCATTTAGAGTGATGATCGATATGTGAGGATTTCCTGTGGCCATTACTTATTTCTTTCTTTGTTTTCCTTTGTTTCTTTCTTTGTTTATTTATTTTTGTTTCTTCCTTGTTGCCCCAACTTTGTTTCATTTTTCCTGATGTTTTGTTTCAGGATGAAGAGCCTCCTTCAGTATTTCTTGGAGTGCTGGCCTTGTGCTGGTAAATTCCCTCAGCTTCTGTTTGTCTGAGAAGGTCTTTATTCCACCTTCATATCTGAAAGGTAATTTTGCTGGATAATTTATTCTTGGCTGGAAGTTTCTCTACTTTAAATTTTTGAATATTGGATTCCACTCTCTCCTTCCTTGTACAGTTTCTGCTGAGAAATCCGATGTCAGCCTGATGGGTTTTCTTCTAAAGGGTATAGTTCTTTTTTCCCTGGCTGCCTTGAGAATTCTCTCTTTGTCTTTAATTTCGACATCTTTCATACCATTTGTCTTGGGGAAGATCTGTTATAATCCAGGAATCTGGGGGACCTGTTTTCTTCTTAAACTTGGGGTTCTAGATCTTTCCATAGTTTTGGAAAGTACTCATCTATGATTTGTTTGAGTTTGCTCTGTGCAGATTGCTCTGCCCCCTCTTCTATTCCTATTATCCTGATGTTGTTTTGTCTCATGGAGTCGGATAATTCTTGCAGAGTTCTTTCCATCCTTTTGGTTCCATATTCCCTCTCTTCCCCTTTCTGATCTGTTTCCATGACCTGATCTTTAATATCACTAATTCTTTCTTCCATCTGGTTGGTCCTATTTCCTATGGCATTTATTTCATTTCTCACTTCTTTCATCATATTATTTATTTCTCCTATTTCTGTCTCAATCTTTCATATGTTTTGAATTTCTTTGTTAAATTGTTCTTTTTGTTCACAGAGTTCCTTTTTTATGTCATTTCTATCCTTTTTTATATTATTTATCTCAGCTAGGTGTTCTGCCAATAGGTTTTCATTTTTCTCAGAGCATTTAGAATGGCTGCTTTAAATTCTCTGTCACTTAAATCCGACCATTCCAGTTCTAACAAGCTGTCTTCTTGGGTAAAATTCTTGTTCTTTCTGAGGAGTTTTAGTTTTTAAGAAATTTGTCATGTCCACTGGATTCTTCCTCTTTGACATGAGGAGTTTATGTTCAGTGCTCAGATTATTGCTTTTGTGGTGTCTTGCTGTAGGGCAGACACTAGGTGGCACTGGGGGTCAAGTTTTGGGGGAGAGGGGGCTGTTTGTTTCTTGTTTAGCTGTTTCAAGGCTTGTTTCTGCTAGCTGGGGTGAATGCTATGAAATCAGTCTTTCTTCCTAGTCCTGATTCATCATCTGGCTGTCTATGGGCTCACACTGCTTTCAGAATCCTGGAGTGCATGAAGAAGTGCACGCTCCTTAAGTCCAAAACTGTGGGCCTGGCCTGAGATAGCAGTGTCGCCTTTGCAGCGGGCTGGGAACAAGAACTGCAGCCCTGTGTAGGTCTCCATGGGGCCTAGAGCTAGGGTGTCATCTTTGCAGTTCAGAGGCCTCCCTCAGCTCTTCTACAACTCAAATGTTGCAGAGGCTGGCTCCCAAACTCCGTCCCCATCATTCAACTCCAAAGTTCAGCTCCTGCATGTCCTCTTCCATTCTCCAAACCGCGCCACTCAGATCCTGTTGCAGTCTCTGCTCCCTTCCCTCTCCCCAAATCGCCCCCTTCTCACCAACCTTCAGGTGTTTTCATGTGATTTGTGGATTTCTCAACAGCCATTTTGTCACTCAGGGTCCTCTTTCTTGGCTCCTGGACAGCCGTTCAATTGTGTTTACTGGGAGAGGCTTTAGGGACCTCCTCTCCAGTCCCCATCTTGTCTTCTCTCCTTATATGCTTTAAACAGAGATGGCTTCGAGCAAGATTACAGCTAAATAGGTTTATGCATATATGTCAAAGCATAATAAAAGTTGAGCATCAAGTTCAGGAACAGAAGAAGCAGCAAAATAGGGCTGTATCAGTAATACAGGAAGCTGGATGCCATTTTCTCTTTCATAAAAAATAGGAAAAGTTTAATAATGGGATCATTAAAATTAAGGCAACCAAATACATTATGATTTTAGTTTAAGACTTCGGTTTGCAATTTAAATGCTAGCTAACATTAAAATCACAGGCACATACTGTTTAAAACGCTGCAATTAGCCGGTAGGATAACTCATAAATACAGTACTAACATATTTTATTGCTAAAACTTATTTTCAATTTCTTGGAGGAAGTTTATGCTGAAGTATGTTAGCATTTGAATAGTTACATATGTTTCATCATTGAAGGAACTTTAGTTTATATACAGAAATAGTGTATCTATTTCTTTACAGAAAATTTGATTTTGCTATTTCTTAGGATCAGAAATAAGTTTTTGGTTGCAGAATATCTGATCGCATCATATAAATTTAGTAAATATTTACTTTGTAGAAATATATGTAGATAGAAGTTTTAAATATCATTTGCTATAATCTGAAATTACTATGTTGTATGTCTTTAAGGCTTTGTGGAGAGGCTATTCTTGGAGGAAGAAAAATGACTGTACAGAAATTAAAGCTATCTGATGACGTCTTAAAATTATTAATGGGGAGGTTCAAGGAAAAAAAATCTCTACAAAAGAACTGCCCTGGCACTTGGCCACCTTCTAACATGCAAGCTTCTTTCTGCTATTCTTGAGTCTTTGAAGCACTTCACTTAGTTTTTAACAATATCTTGTAGATGTTAGATATGCATTTTTACCTCTGAGTGTACAGAGAATATTATAATAATACAATATTAGCTACAAATTCATTTTGTGGCTGTGACTTTCTCTTTTTTTCTCAGAAGTAGTTACTAGATTGTCACCACTTTGTTGTGAGAATGTGGCCCAGAGCGGAGCAACTTCTAAAATATTTGTTCTTATCTGAAGTTGCAATCGCAGCATCCCTTGCATGTAAGTCATCACTTACGCTGTCCAGGTCTTGCTTAATGTCGCCAAGATAGTCTTCCATTTTAATGCTGAAGTGTTCACTGCTCAGTAGTTCTGACTAAGCCAGCCCGCTTTTTGTTTGCTCATTACTGAACTTAGATCCCAAGTGAAAATTCATCTGTGTGCTAGAGTATTGGGCAAAAACAATGTTTTGTGTGTTAACATAATAGTTCCTACAAACATCATTTTTCATGATTTCATTTCCTTTATCTTTCTAACATTAATAACAGTGATTGCTAGCATTTACTGAGTACTTATGTATTGAGAACTACCTATGAGGTAGTTCTTACTGTTTTTCCCATTTATAGAGAGGAAATATTTTTTACATAATCTAAGTTCCTTACCTGAGTATGCAAATGTGATAAGAGGCAGATTTGAATTTGAATCCATTTCTACCTCTACAGCTGGTTATGTTGTCCACTGTATTATCTCAAAATGATAGAACCTTCTGGATATATGTCTGTCAAAATGTAATAAAGACCTCTGTAACTTAGTTACACTGTAATACTCATTCACTTGGAATTTAAATCTTTGTCTTTGGACTGGTAGTCTAGACCTATACTAAACTATGATGCATGCAGTCAACTGCACTGAGATGACAGATTTCTCTTCCCAACCTGACCGTTTAGCCGCAATTTATAGCACTTTACTCCATATTTTCTTACTGAGTGGTG
Organism: Lyroderma lyra; assembly: GCA_004026885.1. Classification (NCBI taxonomy): domain Eukaryota; kingdom Metazoa; phylum Chordata; class Mammalia; order Chiroptera; family Megadermatidae; genus Lyroderma; species Lyroderma lyra. Next base: position 5,559 of record PVJL010018911.1, on the reverse strand, counting down.
GTTAAGAACCCATGCTCTAGGCAGGGGAAGACAAGATGGCGCCTAGAGAAGAGGTCCCTAAAGCCTCTTCCAGAAAACATAATTGAACGGCCATCTAGGAGCCAAGAAAGAGGACCCTGAGTGACAAAATGGCTTTTGAGAAATCCAAAAATCGCAAGTCAACACCTGAAGTTTGGCGAGAAGGGGGAGATTCGAGGAGAGGGAAGGGAGCAGAGACAGACCAAAACAGGACACGATCCCTGCTGACTATTTGGAACTGTGCAGTTTGGGGGAGGAGAGAGAGACTTGGGAGCTGCGGATGGAGTTTGTGAGCCAGCTTCTGGAACTTTTGAGTGGTACAAGGGCTGAGCGAGGATCTGAACTGCAAAGACTACACCCCAGCACTAAACCACCTGGAAACTTACACAGGGCTGCAGTTCCTGTTCCCGGCCTGCTGCAAAGGCGACCCTGCAGTCTCAGGCCAGGCCCACAGCGTTGGATTTATGGAGCATGCACTTCCTCGTGCACCTCAGGGTTCTGAAAGCAGTTTGAGCCCTTAGATAGCTGGGTGCTGAATCAGGGCTGGGAAGAAAGACTGATTTGATAGCATTCACCCCAGCTAGCAGAAACAAGCCTTGAAACAGCTTCCCCAGCAAAGGGCAGAAGGCAGAGCAGCATTTGGAACGCCTTTTGTGGGCCTCTCCGCAGGATATATGCGCATAGCTTCCAAACGCAGTAGGAGATCACAAACAAAAATCAAACAGCCCCCTCTCCCCCAAAACTTGGCCCCCAGTGCCACCTAGTGTCTGCCCTACAGCAAGACACCACAAAAGCAACAATCTGGGCAGTGAACATAAAGCCCTCATGTCAAAGAGGAAGAACCCAGCGGACAAGATGAATTCCTTAAAAACTAAAACTCCTCAGAAAGAACATGAAAATTACCCAGAAGACAGCTTCTTAGAACTGGAAGGGTTTCGGAGTGACGGAGAATTTAAAGCAGCCATTCTAAAGGCTGTGAGAGAAATGAAAACCTATTGGCAGAACACCATAGCTGAGATAAATAATATAAAAAAGGATATAAATGACATAAAAAAGGAACTCTGTGAATAAAAAAAACAATTTAACAAAGAAATTCAAAACATAAGAAAGATTGAGACGGAAATACGGGAAATAAATAATACCATAAAAGAAGTGAGAAATGAAATAACTTCCATAGGAAACAGGACCAACCAGATGGAGGAAAGTATTAGTGATACTGAAGATCAAAGCATGGAAACAGCTCAAAAAGAGGAAGAGAGGGAATATAGAACCAAAAGGATTGAAAGAACTCTGTGAGAAATATCTGACTCCATGATACAAAACAACATCAGGATAATAAGAATAGAAGACGGGGAAGAGCAATCTACAGAGAGCATATTCAAACAAATCGTAGATGAGAACTTTCCAAACCTATGGAAAGATCTGGAACCCCATGTTCAAGAAGAAAATAGGTCCCCCAGATAACTGGACCCCAACAGATCTTCTCCAAGACACATGATACTGAACATGTCCAAAACTAAAGACAAAGAGACAATACTCAAGGCAGCCAGGGAAAAAAGAACTATAACCTTTAGAGGAAAACCATCAAGCTGGCATCAGATTTCTCAGCAGAAACTCTACAAGTCAGCAGAGAGTGGAACCCAATATTCAAAAACTTAAAAGAGAGAAACTTCCAGTCAAGAATAAATTATCCAGCAAAATTATGCTTCAGATATGAAGGTGGAATAAAGACCTTCTCAGACAAACAGAAGCTGAGGGAATTTGCCAGCATGAGGCCAGCACTCCAAGAAATACTGAAGGAGGCTCTTCAGCCTGAAACAAAACATCAGGAAAAATGGAAAAAAGTTGGAGCAACAAAAAAGACACAAAAATAAACAAACAAACAAACAAACAAAAACAAAGAAAGAAATAAGTAATGGCCACAGGACATCCTCACATACCAATAATCACTCTAAATGCTAATGGACAGAACTCACCAATTAAAAGACAGAGAGTAGCAGACTGGATTAAAAAACAGAATGCATCCATATGCTGTCTCCAAGAAACACACCTCAGCTATAAGGACAAACAGAGACTCAGAGTGAAAGTATGGGATACAATACTCCAAGCCAATGGTGACCAGAGAAATGCTGGAGTGGACCTACTGATATCTGATCAAATAAACTTCAAGTTAAAAAAGATAGTAAAAGACAAAGATGGTCATTACATAATGATAAAAGGCACAATGCAACAACAAGAAGACTTGACACTAATCAACATATATGCTCCCAACCAGGATGCACCAAATTATTCAAAGAAACTACTAATATACGTGGAAGGAGAAACTGATGAATACACAATCATAGTGGGAGACTTAAACACCCTGCTAACAGCCATGGACAGATCATCCAAACAGAAAATAAATAAGGAAATAACAGCTTTAATGACACATTACAGCAATTGGACATAATTGATATTAACCGGACACTTCATCCAGCAAAAAGAGACTACACTTTCTTTTCTGGTGTGCATGGAACATTCTCAGGAAGAGACCACATGCTGGGACACAAAAGTAGTCTCAGCAAATTCAAAAAGATTGAAATCATACCAAGTGTATTCACAGACCACAAAGCTTTGAAATTGGAGATCAACTGTAAAAGGAAAGCAGAAAAAACCACATATACATGGAGATTAAACAATAGCTTATTAAAAAAGGACTGGATAAAGAACAAATAAAAGATGAGAATAAAAAATATATAGAAACTAATGACAATTAAAATACAACGTGTCAGAATTATTGGGACACAGCGAAAGCAGTAATAAGAGGGAAATTTATATCATTAAAGGCCTATCTTAAGAAACAACAAAAATCACAAGCAAACAACTTAGCATCCCATCTTAAAGAAATAACAAAAGAAGAGCAGACAAAACTCAAAGTCAGCAGAAGGAAAGAAATAATAAAAATTAAATCAGAGCTAAACCAATTAGAGAACAGAAAGACATTAGAAAAAATTAATATTATGAAGAGCTGGGTGTTTGAGAAAGTCAACAAAATTGACAAATCCCTGGCGAGAATAATCAAGGGATGAAAGGAAAGGACACAAATATCCAAAATTAGAAATGAAAGGGGAGAAATTACCACTGATACCACAGAAATACAAGGGATTATAAGAAGATATTATGAAGGACTTTATGCCATGAAATTTAACAACCTAGAAGAAATGGACAAGTTTCTAGAAACTTATAGCCTACCAAGACTGAACCAAGAATAACTGAATAATCTAAATAGACCAATCAGTAGCAACAAGATTGAAATGACTATTCATAATCTCTCTAAAGGCAAAAGCCCTGGACCAGATGGTTTCACCAATGAGTTCTACCAAGCATTCAAAGAAGAATTAATGCCTATCCTCCTCAGACTCTTCCAAAAAATTGAAGAGGACGCCATACTTCCTAACTCATTCTATGAGGCCAACATTACTCTAATACCAAAGCCTGGCAAAGACAACACAAAAAAAGAAAACTATAGACCAATATATCTGATGAACACAGATGTAAATATCCTGAACAAAATATTAGCAAACAGACTACAACAATGCATCAAAAAGATCATACATCATGACCAAGTGGGATTCATCCCAGGAGCACAAGGATGGTTCAACTTACAAAAATCAATCACTGTGATACACCACGTAAACAAAATAAAAGACAAAGACCATATAGTCATTTCAATTGTTGGGCGGAAAACTTTTGACAAGGTACAACATCCATTTATGATCAAAACACTAAATAAAATAGATATAGAAGGAAAGTATCTCAACATAATAAAGGCCATATATGAGATACCCTCGGCTAACATCATATTGAATGGGGAAAAGCTGAAACCTATTCCCCTAAAATCAGGAACAAGACAGGGAAGTCCCCTGTGACCACTGTTATTTAATATAGTACTGTAAGTTCTAGCCACAGCAATCAGGCAAGAGAAAGAAATCAAAAGTATCCAAATTGGGAAAGAAGAGGTCAAACTGTCACTATTTGCGGATGACATGATCCTTTATAAAAAAATTCCAAAGATTCTACCAGGAAACTATTAGAAACAATTAACGAATACAGTAAAGTTGCATGATACAAAATCAATGTACAAAAATCAACAGCATTCCTTTATACAAAAAACGAATCCAAAGAAAAAGAAATGAGGGAGTCAATTCCTTTTGCTATCACAACAAAAAGAATGAAATACCTGGGAATTAACTTAACAAAGAACGTGACAGACTTATACACAGAAAAGTATAAGACACTTTTGAAAGAAATTGAAACAGACCTTAAGAGGTGGAAAAAATATCCTCTGTTCATGGATAAGAAGACTTAACATTGTTAAAATGGCCATTCTGCCCAAAGCAATCTACAGATTTAATGCAATCAAAATCCCACAGTCATACTTTCATGAAATAGATAAAAGAATTATTGGATTTATATGAAACCATAAAAGACTTCGAAGTGCCAAAGCAATACTACATAAAAAGAATAAGGCTGGTGGCATTACACTTCCTGACTTCTATTTATATTACAAAGCATCAATAGTCAAAATAGCTTGGTACTGGCAGAAAAACAGAAATATAGACCAATGGAATAGAACTGAAAACCCAGAAATAAACCCCTAAATATATGGACAAATAATTTTCGATAAAGGAGCAAAATACACACAATGGGGAAAAACAGCCTCTTTAGTAGGTGGTGCTGGGAAAACTGCAAAAACATATGCAAAAGAATGAACCTGAGCTGTGAACTCTCTCCACATACAAAAATTAACTCAAAATGGATTAAAGACATTCATATCAGACCTGCAACAATAAACTGTATAGAACACATTGGTGCTAAACTTATAGACCTAAGACTCAAGAAAGACTTCATGAACCTGTCCTCAAAGGCAAGGGAAGTAAAAACAAAAATAAATGAATGGGACTATATCAAACTAAAAAGCTTCTGCACAGCAAAAGAAACCATCAACAAGGCAAAGAGACAGCCAACTGAATGGGAGAAAATATTGGCAAATAATACATCAGATAAGGGTCTAATATCTAAAATATATAAAGAACTAATAAGACTTAACAACAAAAAAAACAAACAACCCAATTGAAAAGTGGGCAGAAGAACTAAACAGACACTTCTCCCATGAATAAATACAAATGGCCAGCAGACATATGAAAAAATGCTCATCCTCATTAGCTATCAGGGAAATGCAAATCAAAACCACAATGAGATACCACCTCACACCTGTGAGAATGGCTATTATCAACAAGACAAGGAATAACAAGTGCTGGAGAGGAAGAGGATAAAAAGAACTCTGGCACACTGCTGGTGGGAATGCAACTGGTACAACCACTGTGGAAGGCAGTGTGGAGGTGTCTCAGAAAATTGGGAATGGAGTTATCATTTGACCCAGCAATTCCCCTTCTGGGGATCTACCCAAAGAACTTGAAAACCTCTGTCCGCAAAGACTTATGTACCCCAATGTTCATTGCAGCGCTGTTCACAGTGGCCAAAACATGGAAACAACCAAAG
>PVJL010018910.1:0-15066 GCA_004026885.1 Lyroderma lyra | reverse complement strand
GTGGGGTCAGTCGCAGAACACGGAGACGCCGGCTGCGTCTCAGGGACGAGTTTAACACCGAGCCCACGTCGTGCCGGAGCAGTTCCCTGCGGGCTCGGCGAGCAGACGCGTGTGGGACCGCGCCTCGCGTCTCGCCCTCGCTGTCAGCGGGCCTCGCTCCCCGGGGCCCCCCGACAGGAACGCCGGACTGGAGGAGGTGGACGTGGGACGCAAAGCTGTGCTCATGGCAGACGACGTGACCGTCCACACGGGGAGCCCCGGGGCAGTCTCAGCAGCAGCAGCAGCTGCTAGAAGCAGCCTGAGAACGTGTCACACGCACAGGAAGCAGGTCAGTACGTGGAGATCAAGTCCATTTCTCTGCACTAGCGATCCATAATTGGAAATTGAAATGGAAAAAACGAAGCCTTTACTGTCACGGCCAAGCCAGGAGGTGGGACGGATGACTCGAAGGACGTGTCACAACGTGCGGTGCTCTGATGGGGGGACCCCGCAGAGGCTGGGGGCGACGAGAAGACGCAGCGAGTCTGTGAGGGCTAAGACGTCGGCCCACACGGATCTGGAGGTGGGATACAATCTCACGAAAACGCCAGCGCCCGTCCCGGGAGAGAACTTGACGTGCCGATTCCACACGAAAGGCCAACGGCCCGGCAGAAGGGAGATAACGCGTTGAACGACTCCCGCGCCCGATTCTCGGACGTGCAGCCGAGCCCCCTGAGCCTCACTTCCCACGGGTCCGGCTGTTCGGCTCCAGAAACGTGGCCTGGAGCAGCCCAGACAGAAACAGTTGATGGGTTTTAGATCGTGAGCTGCTCCGAGGGGCGTGATAGGCTCCCGCCCAGGACGTGCCCACGCGGCCCACGCCCCCCGCCGGTCCGTCCCGCAGCCACCACCGTGCTGCAGGGTGTCCTGCCATCGCAGGGCTGCGTTCACCTCACTGTCGTTTTACAGAGTAACGGCCCTCGGGGCGCAGGACAGTGAGGCTGGCCGCTCGAGGGCCACGAACAGGAGCTGGGAGGCGCTCCCTGCACCTGGCACGGGCGGGGCTCACTGCCTGCCTCAGCTTCAGGCTCGGCCTGGGGGGCTCGGGGGACCACCGTGCTGTGACACAGACACGTAGCACAGCCTGGCCTGGCATAAGGACAGGTGCACAGGTACGTGGACCTGCACGCAGGAAGTCCGGAAAGAGACCCGTGCTTCCTGCAAGCCAACCTGGGCATTCCTGGCTCACGTGGGCATCGTCCTGTCGTCACGTGGCCGTCTTCCCGTGTTCTCAGTGTCCCTGTGTCCGTCTCTCCCAGGAGGACACAGCCATGTTGGATTAAGGGCCCACTCTACTCCATTGTGACCTCAGTTAATGACATCTGCCATGACCTTATTCCCAAGTCAGTCATGTTCTGGTGGACTGGGGGGTTAGGACTCCAACATACCTTTTTGGGGGACACAATTAAACTCATAACAGCACCACACAACCCAGCAATCGCCTCCTAGGTATTACCCAGGAGAAAGGAAAGCACATGTCCTCGCAGAGACCCGTATGGACTGCGAGCACATCCCAGAACACGGGCGAACCTCCAAGCACCATGTTAAGTGAAAGGAGCCCACAGAAGAGCCTGCAGACTGTGCGGGATCGTGCCCTCACTGTTCCGGAAACGGCAAGGCCCGGGGCAAACTCCCGAGGAGTCGTCGAGGGCCTCGAGGTGGGCAGACAGTGGTGATCACCAAGCGTCAGCTTTTCCGGGCGAAGAAAACAGCCTCTGTCGTAACCGTAGTGATGACACAGCGTATACACTCGCCAGAGTTCACAGAGCAACACGCCACGGAGGGCAGGTGTTGCTGTACGCGAGTCGGGCCTCAGGAAAACTGACCGTCACAGAAATCCTACGTGCAGCCACTTAAACATCAAAAGTGCCCACAATAGGACCCCAGAATCTTTGGGATCTCACTGCAGGCAGCCTGTGCGGGGGACCCCCGCACGGTGGACAATGCTCCTGTCACTTTTAACTCCCCAGTGATGTAGTTGTGCCTTTGTGCCCACAGGGATGAGCTCCAGGACTCCCCCACACCCCCAAACCTGCGACACTCAAGACCCCACATAAAATGGTACAGATCGATGCACTCCACGTCCGTGGACTCCCGCCGTGGATCGGAACTGTCTGGAAAAACATCCTCATACACGTGGACACGTGACGTTCAAAGCTGTGCGGTTGAAGGCTCAGTGTCCCGGTTTGCGGACCTGCGGTTGCTAGCGAAGGCCGCTGGACGTGTTAAGTTGAACCGAAGTTAGGAAATGTCAGCGTGGCTTCTCCCAGCTGGAAGCCCAGAGAGGAAATCTGTAAACCAGGCTTGTTCAGTGTGCGGCCAGCGGTCTGCGCGCGTGCGGCCCAGGGCGGCTTCGAAGGCGGCCCAACACACCGTCCACAACGTCGTGGGACTCTTCGACGACCTCGTTTCAGCTCATCAGCGATCGTTAGCGTGTTTTGTGTGTCCTTCTTCTTCCAACGTGGCCCAGGGAAGCCACTCTGGTGGAATCAGGGTCTGTCCCGTGGGGAAGGTTCCTGACGATCACGGGGAGCAGCCCTGGCCGGTGGGAGACACGGAGGACCTGCAGAGCCGTCTCCTCCGCGCCCACCTGAGCGTCCCCTGCTGCAGCTGTGGTCTCCCCACCCGGCTGAGCTCTGCCCTCCGGGCCAGGACGATGGGCTCCTGCATGTCATCCGTCCTGGCTGGAGGGTGATCGTTCTTGCTTTCGTCTGAACTCAAGCACAGGTGGCTACTTCAAGGTGGGGCAAATGGCATTCGACCAGTGATGACCAATACAAGCGTTTCTAAGGGACACCTCCTGCTACTAGAAATGTGTGCATCTGGGATTTAATCAGAAGGAAGAAGCAAAATTGCAGCAAAATGTAGAACGTCCTCAGTTGAGTTGGCCATTTGTTTCATGTGTTAGTTACTTCAATTCGGAACCCCGTGGAGATGGTGTTCCTTCTGCTTAGATGCAGAGATGGTTCGTCTCCTCATTAGCATCTACCAGTCAGATCCTTGATGTTTTTGACAGGATGAGGATTTCAGTGCTCCCCCTGCCCCTTTGCTTTTTACGATTTTCATTTTAATGTACAGGAAGACTCTCAGGAAATCCTTTTTTTCCTGGTTTTTGATTTATGTAAAGAAAAAGACGTAAAACTCAGGTCTTTGCCTCATTCGGGGATTGTTTTTGTGACTAACAGCTGTTTCTCTTGATTCTTAGGTGATATTTAGTAACAAATTTGTATCACCACTTTATAGAGTCTCTGGTTTTACAGCTACGAATAACAGAAGAGCACGTGTTTTGTAAAAACTTAAATTAGGCATTTTAGGCAGCACACATATTAAAGTTTTTGCCATTAAAACTCCTAAACTTTGAATCCTAGAAGTGGCGGTGTTCAGTTACATTATGAACTCCAAGCTCTGCTGTTGGGTGAGTGAAACCTTTTTGTAGCAGGTGACGATTAAAAAGGGAGAATCTTCATTTTTATTACTGCTGCTATTGGCGTACTTAATGAAACGATTCCGTTCCTTTGGTCACAAATGCTCCTGCAAAGAGGCTATTTTAACGTAACAGCTGGTGTGTAACGCGCAGCAGGTGCTTGTTGATGTGGGCATAGCGTTTCGATCCTTTCTGAGTACTACTAACGTGAAAAGGGAGATGCATGCTGCATTTGTTTGACAGGCCACACGTCTTTTCACAACACTTTTCCCTGAATGAGCTGTACAGGTCACGGCATTGAGAAGCACTCTCTTCACGGGTTTCAGAGCGTTTGCATGAATATTATGCAACAACAGTGCAAACTAATTAAGCAGAAGAAAGGGAAATGCTGTTATATTCATGTTATGCTATTTAAGGGATAACATTAGTGGGCCATGGTGACTTTGTCTGGCTTCCTCTGTCTTTTCATGAAGATTTAATGCAAACTTCCTCCCCAGTGACCCCTAGGGAGCTGGGTCATTACCTCACCAGAAACCCCCCACCCCAGGCCTGGCTTCCGCTGGTCACCTAAGTGATGAGGAAGTAGCTGACACTCCTCCACAGCCTCTTCTGCCTCCTGCCCTCACATTAGATGTTTGACACTAAGGGACGTCTGTCTGTCTGCCTATCTGTCCAAGTATCTGTATCCCTGATAGTGCGGGGAGATAGGCTCCAAGATTTCTGGCCCCTCGAGGACACACACCTTCTCCAGTTATTTAATCGCACGAGGATCTAGGTCCTGCTGTGCATGGACCTTGCAGATGTGAGGAAGTTCTGACTGGAAGGTGAATCCTGGGTGGGCCGCACCTCACCCCGTGCACACTGCAAACCGGGGTCTCGAGGTGGAGGTGGAGGGGGCGGAGGGCTTGCTGGGCCACGGCGGCCTCCGGAGCGGTCCGCGTGGTGAGGTGTGTGCCTCTCGGAGCTGCGAGTGGGTCCCGCTCACAGCACGAAGGGAAGAGGGACCTCGGTCCTACAGCGGCAGGAATCGCGTTCAGCCCACAGGACCTTGCGCTCAAGGCCAGAGGAGCCAGAAATGCTGCCAAGACCTCGATTTCCAATTTGGGGGCCGTGAGCAGAGCACCCAGCCTGCACTAAGAAAGCAAGGGCGGACTCGTGTGTGGGTGCGCTCCCAAGCCGCCATGTCTATGGTCACCTGTTAAAGCAGCAGGAAATAAGCACCACACCCACTTGGGGCCTGGTCGGCCCGAGCTTCTTCAGGGCCCTAACGCCTTGTCCCCTTTTCTCTGTCCCTCTCTCATTCTTATTTGAAACCAAAAACAAAGAAGCAGAAGCCAAGCATTTACTTTGCCCTGTCAGCCCGGGACAGGGGGCCAGTGCCAGTTTATTGAATCTGTCGTGGGTTTTCTGCTCCCCTGTGCAGGGCTTGTTTGCAATCGGCGTGATTTCCCTGGAGAGACCAGGGAGCGCCGGTCAGGGCCGCCGTCCCTGTGCAGTCCACAGCTCTGACTCAGGAGGGATACAACAGTCCCTCTGACCTTCGTGCTCAGGTCCCTCTGTGAGGGGACCACCGCGTCTGCCATCAAGGGGGAGAGTCCCTTGTCCCAAACCTTGGATTTGGGCTGTGCCCCGGCCATTGTGAATGACAGAATGCCGCAGAACGACCTTGAGGCTAGACCTCGTGAGGCCCAGGAAAGCCACCAGGTGGGACACGCCGGGTCTAGAGTTCCGGCTTCCACTTACTGGGGCCTTGCTGCCCTGGGTGGGCGTCCCGGGGGTCCACCGAGAGCTGTGCAAGGACATGCAAGGCGCCCGAGCGCACTGCTCCCCTCGGCATCCGGACAAGCTGGTCGCTGGCCCACCTCCCACTGACCGCAGGCACGCAGGGAGCCCAGCTCGGACCCGACGGGGCGGAGGTGAGCTGCCCCGGCTGGGCCTCACCCAAGCGCCAGCTCCCAGCGCTGCGAGCAAACCTGCCGTTCCTGCGTCACGCTGTGGTGTTGGGAGGCGGCTCGTCGTGACACACGTACGAAAGTGCATGACTTCAAAAAGGTGATTTTAAAAATGAAAACTGTTCCTTTTTGAATGGGTTCTTACCTATTCAAATGTCCCTATTCGCCGTGCAAACTTACACAAACATAAACCCCCCTCCTCTGGGCCTGGAGCTCCTTGGGATGAGGGCCACGGTGCAAAGCAACCATTTCGGGAAGGGGCACAGGCAACGGCCCACACAACACCACCACGCATTCCAGCGTTCCAAATCGGCCTGCCTTGCTCTGTCCACTTCATGTCCCCAAAAACGCACCGCCCAGCATCCCAAGGAATGAATTTAAAAGGCCCCCAGGCACCAACGCTACAGGAGGTCAAAGCTGAGTCTACAGCGACCCTGCGGGTGAGGGTCATGGGGTGAAAAACTAGCCAGTGCGCTTTGCAGTACGGTGAGACCACGGACCCACCTGCAGGGACCAGTCTTTGCTTTGCTCTGTATCTGGAGAAAGTCAGTCAGCAAAGGCCCTCCAGGGACCTGACCCAGCACGAGAAAGGCTTGCTGGGCACTCGGACCCTGGGCCACGGGCTCGCCTGACCTTTCCCGGCGTCCCATCCACACCCAGGACGTGGGGTCTCCGGGACGTCAGACTCGGGCTGAGAGTTTGGGGTTACCTCCTGTGACCCCGGGAGGCCTAGCCGGGCCCTAAAATTCCAGGCTTATTCACTCGGGAAACACCTCTCGTGCACCTGGTCTGCTCCGGGCACTGTCGGCAGGTGGTGTGGGTACGAATGTCGACGTCACTCGCGTCCACAACTGACAGTTCTTATTTCTGGGCTCCACCCACAGCGACTCTCTGGGCTCCAAACCCAACTGGATGCTTCTTTGATCCTACATGGATCAGAATCCTCCCACGTTTCCCAAAGAATGTGAAGTACTCAGCCCCACACAGTGGGCTTTAGAAACGCGTAGGGGTGTCCGGCCTCTTAATGGAGCTTTGACTCAAGAAGTTCAAAGGAATGTTGGATCTCCTCTTACGGTTTGGGTTTAACAGAAATTACAGTTCCCGATACAAGGGAAGGGCCATGGCTGACAGCCTGTGGGCATTCGCACCCTGGGTCATAGAATGGGCAGCTCAGGGGCCGGGGAGAAGCTGTGCGGCCACCGATCACATGCAGGTGTCACAGAGGTTTGTCCAGGCTGTTCTGGGAGGCCATTACAGGCTCACTGGTGCGTCAGTGCTTTTCCGGGGTTAGAACCTGGACTCAGATGCGTGCTTCTTGCATTAGTCTGTGTGGGGTGCCATGACAGTCCAAGTTCGAGGTGCTGGCAGGGTTGGTTTCTGGGGAGACCTCATCCCGGGTTGCAGGCGGCTGCTTCCCGGCTGGGTCCTCACAGGGTTTTTTTCTCTTTGTGTGGAGAGAGAGGGACAGACAGACATCTCTCTGGTGTCTCTTTCCTCTCCTGGTGAGGTCCCCAATGCGCCTGGGTCAGGTCCCCAACCTTACATTCTCATTTAACCTTAAATACCGCTTGGGAGGACCTACCTCCACATAATCTCATTGGTGGTTAGGGGTGCATCAGGTGAATTTGCGGGGGACACAGCTCCGTCTATAACCCTGCTTCTCTGCCAGGCTTGCTAACACAGGTCACGCACAAGGCCATAAAGGCCTCCAGAGGATGTGCACTTAGAGCACAGTGTGGAGGTTGCAAGACCACGCCAGGCCGGGGAGCAGACGAGGTGCACCCCGTCTGAGCCAGAGAGGGAAGGCTTCTCAGCAGAGCGGGCGTCTCAGAGAGCAGAGGGTGCTCGTGGGCTGGGGTGACGGTGCGCTGGGCGGAAGGGGGCTGTGGGGAAGCACAGGGCGGCCAGGCTTCATGGGTGCAGAGCAGGGCCATGAGCGAATGCATCCCTCCACCTAGGTGAAGCCCTGGGAGTTTTCGGGGGTGCACGGAACGCTCCTGAAGGTAGTCAGGGAGAAATCAGGGGGCACGCTGGCCTTTGGGCCCTTTGTGAAGGAGCCGGGAGTTGGTTGTGGGGTAGGAATCCAGCATCAGCTAAACCGGCGTGAGCAGAGAAGGAGCTGAAGCACCTTCGCACCTGGAGGCCCGCTGGAGGGAGAGAGTGTGTGAGGTTGGAGGCTGGAGACAGTCGCAAGACAAGTGCCTGTGTGGTGACAGTCCCCAGTGGTCAGCCCTGGCGGGGCCCAGGGGCTGGGGGTCAAGGTCAGCCCTGGCGGGGCCCAGGGGCTGGGGGTCAGGGCCACCAGGCATCCTGTGGCATGCGAGGAGCGCGGTGACCGGCGGGGACCCACTGCCAAGAACGGACTGACAGGGTGCACGGACCGGGGAGGAGGGCTGAGGGAACTCCATGGATGAAGCGCAGGGTAGTCCCCTGCTGGGAAGAACTTCTCTCTCCCAGGGCTGGGGGTCCCCCCGTCCATGGGTGCTGGGGCCCAGGGACGGCCGGGCCCTTCGCGGGCTTCAGAGCGTCTTCCGAGTGGTTTGTTTGCTGACGTCCATCACAGAGAAGACCGTTCTGTGTGCGCGAGGCCTGCTTTCGTCAGAGAGCCTTCCCCGTGAGGAAGCCCTTGTTCACGTCTCCAAACAACGAAAAAGCCTTTGATGCAAGGCCCATCCACCTGGGTCCTGGTCGTGACTCGGAGCCGCGGCTCCTAACTCTGTACCTGCCGGGATTCAGGCGATGGTGACGGAAACGGCTCCGGCCGGGCAGAGCAGCAGCTGCTGTAAGAGGCCTGAGAAAGGCCGCCAGCAGGCCGGCCGGAAGGGAGACAACCAGAGACACAGAGGGACTTCGACAAACCTTTGCCTCCCGACCCCCTTTGATGGGCGGGGGAGGGGAGGAGGGAGCGACCCTCCAGGCCGCTGGGTCCCCAGCTCCCAGCGGTGACAGCACCTGTGTCCTGCTCCTCCCTGACTCCCGCCCAGTTTCCTTCTGCGACGGGACAGCCGTCGCTGAGCGTCGCAGACGTGGAGGCCACACGCACGCACCGGCCACGCTCCGTCTGTCCTCTCGCGCTCGGCTGGTGACACGTGGCTTTTTTTTTGGGGGGGGGTGTCCCTGATCGGGGATGAACCCGGCGGTGAGAGCGCCCAGGCCGGCCACTGCGCCCCCAGGGCAGCACCGACGCAGGGCTTGTTTCTCCTGCCGGCAATTCCCTGTCCCGTCCGGAGAGTTCCAGGCGCCAACCCGACTAAAGCGACCGCAGGAGAACCTCCCAGAAGCAATGCCCCAGAGTTCGCCCGAGCTCCCGCGTCGCCCCGCACGGCCAGCGCCGGGACGGGGGCGGGGCCTCCGCAGCGTAGCCCCGCCCAGGTCTCCGGCCCCGCCCCGCCGCTTCACCCGGACGCGAGGGCTGTGAGAGGCCGTCCGGCCCCGCCCCCGGAGCAGGCTCCGCCCACCCCGGCCCCGGCTCCGCCCCGCCGCTTAATTCTGACGCGCGGGATGTAGGAGGCCGCCCAGCGCCGCCCGCTCCGGCCCCGCCCCCGAACAGGCCCGGCCCCGCCCCCCGGACGAGGCCCCGCCCACCCAGGCTCCGGCTCCGCCCCGCCGCTTAATTCTGACGCGCGGGGTGCGCCCCCGGCTCCGCCCCCGCCCCGCCCCCGCCCCGGCCCCGCCCCGCCGCTTAATTCGGACGCGCGGGGCCGCAGGGTGTGAGAGGCCGCCCAGCGCCGGACCGGTCGCCGCCTCCGCCGCCGCCTCCGCCTCCGCCTCCGCCGCCGCCTGCGCCGCCTCGGGCCGCCGGGAGCCGCCGGAGCGCCCGCGGGAGGAGACGCGCGCCCCTGCGCGCGCCGAGGTAGGTCCGCCTCCCGCGCTCACTTCGCACACAAAGCCGGGCCCGTGCGGGTGGGGACGGGCGGGGACGGGCGGGCGGCGCGGCCCCGGAGACTCGCGGCGGAGCGGGGCCGCGTGGTGGCCCGTCCCGGGGCGGCCGGGGGGCGGCGGGGGACGCCTTCGGGGAGCGGGGCCCGCGCTGCCTGGCCCGCGGCCCGCCGAGTGCGGAGTCCCCGCGCGGAGCGGAGCCCTCGGCGCCCGGGGCGGCCGGACGCGGGTGCGGGGCCGCGGGCGCGGACAAAGGCGGGGCCCGGGGCTGCCCCTCCGCCGCTGCTTCCGAGCAGCCCGAGTAACTTTCCCCGCCGACGCGTCTTCCGCCCCCGCCCCTGCGAGTTCGCGCCTTGGGTGGCGTCTGCACCTGAGACGTCCGGAGTGGGGGTTCCCGGTGCCCCCGAGCGCCCCAGGTCCCTCGGGGACGGGGTGCAGGCGGGCGGCTGCGCTCCACCGCGCTGTGCGGGGGCAGCGAAGCCCCTCGAAGGGTGAGCAGGAAGTCCCTCCAAGGAGAAAATGCACATCTTTTCCGTCCGCGGAAGGTGCCCTCTCCTTCCTGTCCCCGAGACTCGGTCGTCGCCGCCCGGGCAGCAGAGTCCAGGCAGGTGCAGAAGAGGAGGGGGACCCGTGCCCCTCTTGCAGTGACGGGGTCAGCGGTCCCCTCCTGGGCCCGTTCCCCACCCGTCTTCGCAGATGCGCGCTGTCCAGGTCTCCTTGGAGGTGTCTGGGGCCTGAGATTCCTGAGTGCTGCGGTTTCAGCTCTGCAACTTTTTAAAGTGGAAAAACAGCACAGACAGAGAAAGGCGCTCGTGTGCACAGCCCCTTGCACACACTCTCGGGCGTCTTTGCTTGATTTATGGCTCCATGGTGTGTGTTTCAGTGTGAGAATGAGTGAGTGAGTGTGTGAGTGAGTGTGAGTGTGTGAGAGTGAGTGTGTGTGAGAGTGAGTGTGTGAGAGTGAGTGAGTGTGTGTGAGAGTGAGTGTGAGTGAGTGTGTGTAAGAGAGTGAGAGTGAGTGTGTGTAAGAGTGAGAGTGAGTGTGTAACTGTGAGAGTGTGAGTGTGTGTGAGTGTGAGAGTGTGTGAGTGTGTGAGAGTGAGTGTGTGTGAGAGTGTGAGTGTATGAGAGTGAGTGTGTGAGAGCTAGCATGTGTGTGACTGTGAGTGTGTGAGTGTATGACTGTGTGAGTATGTGAGTGTGTGTGTGTGAGTGTGTGTGTGTGAGAGCTAGCATGTGTGTGACTGTGAGTGTGTGAGAGTGTGTGACTGTGTGAGTGTGTGAGTGTGTGTGTGAGAGCTAGCATGTGTGTGACTGAGTGTGTGAGTGTATGACTGTGTGAGTATGTGAGTGTATGTGTGAGTGTGAGTGTGTGTGTGAGAGAGCTAGCATGTGCGTGACTGTGAGCGTGACTGCGCACGCGTGAATAAATGAGGGAGTTCCTGCTCCTTCACCCTGGCAGTCACGTCGCACTGAAATGTGCCCCATGACCCCGTTCTGCAGTAGTGGCGGCTCATGTCCCACAGGCTTAAGGCCGACACGGTGTTGGGGTCCTTCCCCTTAGAGCCTTGCAGGGGACCAGAGGGGCCGGGAGGAAGACAACGAAGGCCCCACTTACTTGGAAGAGCAGACGGCCCCTCAGTGAAGTTTAGTCTTTGGCTTTCGCAGTACTTTGGCATCGACTGTTTTGAAATAAAAGCCAGTCTACCTGCCTTTAAAGCGTTCCTAAAGTAAACCTCTGAGGTCCATGGCCGTGTGTGGTGCTGCCGGAGAGGGGCTCTCCGTGTGTGGAGCTGGGGCTTCCCACTCTGCTTTGACGAGGGATTTCCCTGAGCGTCCTGAGTAGTTTGGAGTGTGTGTGTGGGGGGACCCCTACAAAACAGAATCCAGAAGACCACACCCTGTCCTGCCGCAGATCTGAGCACTGGGCTTTCCTCTTTCCGGACTTGTGTCGTCCACTTGTAATTCGCTGGGGCATTCGTTCCTCCAGCATGCAGAGAGGCCCGGGGGCCCCTGTGTGGCTGCGGTTTGATCGTTAGGGTGACGCAACACCTCCGGGGTCGGGAGGGTGTACGGAAGGAACCTGCGGTCCTGTGCGTCAGCTGCCGTCTTCGTTCTGTGCCTGGCGTGGGGACCTGCAGGTCCACATGTGAAGTATGGGTGTAATGGGCCGCCGTGGTCAGCATCCCTGCCGAAGGAGTGGTACCCTGCTACCGACGGCAGTCCGAAGAAACTCGCGGGGGACGCATCAGAGCGTCTGGAGGTTGGGGGTCAGCCCCGCTGCCCCGGGCGGCCTAGGCAGCACAGCACGCAGGGCCTGGGGGCAGAGTCCGTCCGGCAGCCTTTACCCCTTTTCTGGACTGCTGCCTCACAGCGGGAGAGACGTTTGGGAGCGGTCCAGTGCGATGGCCAGCCCCTGACCCCTGCCTGGCGGTCACATTCCGGGTGTGTTTACAAGTGGACGAGGCTCGTGTTGGAGAGCAGCCCCACTCCTGAGCTGCGGCAGGACCCGGACTGCGCCTCTCCCCTGGGTCCCCTAAAGGTTCAAAACACCCAAGTCAGGGCGGGAGAGACCCTGCCTGGTTCTCTTCGGGGAGAAGACGCTTCTCCACCGAGAGGGAACGAGCAGCCCGGGCTCGCGGCTCACCGTTGCCCCTGCCCCCAGAAGCCCCTGTGCCGGAGGGGGTGGGTCGGGAAGGCTGGTTCCATGCCATCCCGATTTCAGGCCTTTGTCGACACCCCCGGACATGCTGGGGGAGGCGTCACCCTTCTCTAGTCTGCAGACGGAGGCTGTGGGCACCGGCCCACCTGCCCCTGCCCCGGGGCACGCTGCTGTGCGCGCTCAGACCACAGTGGGCGTGCTGCGGCTGACAGGGCCGCAGGGGGCCGGGCCGAACTTAAAGGGCCGCGTGAGACCACACAGCAGTTGCTTGGCCATCGAAGGGCGCACGTCGTGAATTTAGACGCAGTGGAGAGAAGGACGCATGCACGTTGGGTGTGGGACTGCGAGGGGGCGCGCGGGGCGGGGCTCGGCTGGCCCATGAGCAGACTGACCGTTTTCTCCAGCATTGGGCGGAGGGGCCGGGAGACTTTCTGGCATGGAGTTGGGGGGCTGGGCACTAGGGTTGTCCAGTGCTCTCACCACAAGGCCGGCGGCCCCGGGAGGCAGCCGCGGGGGGGACAGGGTGTCCCGAGCCGGTCCGGGGGCTTTCATAGCGGAGGGCAGGTGTGATACAGGGGCACGACCCATCAGGGCACACAGAGCTCTGCTGCAGGCTGTGGCCGGTGTGTGGGCAGCTCGCGGGCAGCTTTACTGAGAATGTATTTCAGACGGGGTGAGCTCTCAGAAGGAAGCCGGAGCGCTGGGCCAGGTCCCTCACGGTCCGTCGTCCCCCAGGCGAGGCGGTGAGCAGAGCAGTGGCCGTGGTCCGCACCCCCGGCGCTGCATGGTCGTGGGCAGGCGGCACGCAGGCCGCGGTGTGAGCACCTGTGGCCCCCGAGGCTGAGGGGGGCGGCACTGAGACCCCAGCCTCCAAGGAGAGTCTCCTGCAGAGACAAGGCGACAGAGTACAGGTGGGCCCATGGACCTCACGCGCCTGCTGTGGGCACCTCATCCCCTGTGTTGTCAGAGCTACGTCCGTGCCCGGGGGCCTCGGGGTACAGTCCGGCTCTGAGCCCCGGGTGGGGGAACGTTGGAGCTTTGAAGGCAGACGCGGCCGAGTCAGGGCCCGGGCCCCAGCGCTGCACCTGAGCCCGGCAGCTCTCACGTGTGAGGGGACCCTGGTCCGATCTCCCTGCCACGGCACGGGAGGGGACACACATCCTGTCTTGATAAAGTGCGGGAGGAGGGCCGTGTGTGACAGTGTCGTGGAGCTCTCCTACGTGACACGGAGCACATGCTGTGACAGTGGCACGCCGTGGGCAGGCACTCAGGCCTCCGGGCACGCAGACACTCCCACAGACGGGGGCTTAGGAAGGGCTGAGGCGGGTGCATGAAAGCCCCTGTGTCCTGGGGCGTCGGGAGTGTCACGGGGCACCCGCGCGTCTAGGAGGGTTTGCTGTATAACCTCCCGTCCCCTGGGAAGTTACTGGCACTTGCGGCAGGTGGAGCGCCCTGTTGTCCCCCCGTCCGTGATGGACGCGCACAGCAGTGCAGCCGGCTGGGGAGAGCGCCCTGGTCTCCTTAGATGTTCAGAAGGCGCGGCCCAAGCGCACTGCCGATTCGCGTCCGATGTGTGAGCACACGGTGTCTGTCTGCTTCCTCGGCTGTGAGGTGGAGACGCTCACAGCCGCCGCCCGCCATCCGTGTGACCCCGGGCCACAGGCGTAGGTGGCCGCCCGCCATCCGTGTGACCCCGGGCCACAGGCGTAGGTGGCCGCCCGCCATCCGTGTGACCCCGGGCCGGGGGCGTAGGTGGCCGCCCGCCATCCATGTGACCCCGGGCCACGGGCGTAGGTGGCCGCCCGCCATCCGTGTGACCCCGGGCCACGGGCGTAGGTGGCCGCCCGCCATCCGTGTGACCCCGGGCCGGGGGCGTAGGTGGCCGCCCGCCATCCGTGTGACCCCGGGCCACGGGCGTAGGTGGCCGCCCGCCATCCGTGTGACCCCGGGCCGGGGGCGTAGGTGGCCGCCCGCCATCCATGTGACCCCGGGCCACGGGCGTAGGTGGCCGCCCGCCATCCGTGTGACCCCGGGCCGGGGGCTGGGGCGCGGAGGGACTGGCCCAGGCACTCAGAGTCACCCCCCTCGCCCCGCGGGGAGCCCCCGTCCCAGCAGGCGGCTGTGGCAGTGCCCGTGTGGACGCCTCGGGACACGGCTCGTGTGTGTTGTGTGGCCTTGGCTGAGGGGCTGGTGTCCGTACAGGGCTGCCCTGTCACCCCCCCCACCCCACTGCTGAGACTCTGCGTCCGACCTCTGCGCCCTTCCTGGGTCTCGGGCGGCCACCACTCGCTTCAGCTTCACCTTTTCTAGAAATGCCACAGGCAGAGAGCCACACCCGACGTGGCCTCTCGTGTCCGCTTTGCTCACAGCCCAGACTGTCCGCGGTTCATCCTCTGTCACACAGGAACGCACCTGCTCTTGGGAAGCAGGTAACGCTCTGGGCGGTGACACGATGTCCCCTGGCACGGCGCAAACACAAAGCTGCGTTGACGGGGCCCTGGCTGTGGCGCCAGGCGTCATGTCCTTCGTCATGTCCTGGGACCCTGCACGCAGCCCTGCGAGGGGACCACTGCGGTGAGTGTGACAGGAGCAGCGGTGACGGAGCCGGTGCCTCCCTCCGCGTCCCCCCGACCGGCCGGGAGCACCTGGCCTTCCTGTGACTGTGCTCTGGGGGGCGAGCAGCCGTGTGTCCACACGCCCCCGTGTCCACGTGTAACTCGTGGCGGAAGATGTCACCTTCCCTGCCGTGGGGGGCTACACGTGTCACACGCGCGTGAGAAGTGTGAAAGGACTGAACTGCACGCGTCTGCTCTGTATTTATTTTTGAAAAGCGCGGCGAGAGCTGCTCACGCGATTTGGGCCCCGAGGAGCGAGGCCCCGTGGCAGCCGGCCTGGGCCCCGGGGAGGGTGAGGCGCTGGTGTCACAGCTTCCCGCTGCGGCAGGCGGAGCCCCGCCCGGAGGGGTCGTGAGGACAGTCCCTGTGGCTGGGCCCGAGGGAACCGGCAGCCTTTTGCCTTAGACGCCTGGCTGGGAAGCAGGTGACGGACCTGGTAGAGCCCCACCTGGGACGGTGTCCGGCACGTCCCGTCCCCCGCACGTCCCCGTCCCC
>PVJL010018909.1:0-14958 GCA_004026885.1 Lyroderma lyra | reverse complement strand
AGCCATTCTCACAGGTGTGAGGTGGTATCTCATTGTGGTTTTGATTTGCATTTCCCTGATAGCTAATGAGGATGAGCATTTTTTCATATGTCTGTTGGCCATTTGTATTTCCTCATGGGAGAAGTGTCTGTTTAGTTCTTCTGCCCACTTTTTAATTGGGTTGTTTGTTTTTTTGTTGTTAAGTCTTATTAGTTCTTTTGAACAGCTATAATTCAACACAAGATTCCTTATGTCACACATAAACGTGCCTGAGAGATTCGAAGGTGAGTGAATCAGAGAAAACAGAGGAGGTAGGAAGAGAGAAGTGCAAAGATGAGGGCCATAGGATGAAGCCTAAAGCTCACTGCAGCCCTGAGAAAGGATAAGGGAGAATTAAGACTCAGGTGTACACTCTGTGATTCCAGAAATTTTTCCTGAGGAATCAGCATATAATATGGCTGAACCCAGCGATAGAGGCAGAGACCTCAAGGCAAAGACCAAATACAGAAGTGTGACCACTTTGGTCTAACAGTCCTCTGCCTACCAGGCAGAAAACAAAGCCACAGAGCCTAGCCAGTTCTCCTGATCAACCTCCCAGAACTCATCACCCCCATACCCTCCCAGTATTAACAGAAGACCCCCAAAAAAATGGTAGCAGTGAGTACCAAAAAGCAGAATATCTCCAGCCCTGAGAACTGTAGAGACAGTTTATGAGCAATAAATGCATAGTGCAGCTATGGGAGTTCCCTGGTGGTGTAGTGGCTTAAGGCTTTGGCGCTGGCACTGTCAATGCTGCAGCCTGGGTTTGATTCCCAGCCAGGAAACTACCCACATACTACAAAAAAAAATTCACTAACAAAGGAGGAGCTATAGGGACAAAGCAGCTCTGACCTGGCAGTTGCCATTACTCAGAAGAGAACAAAGCCACAAACACATCAGCTGCCTCTCCTCTCTCACCTTTCATAGCTGATTGCAGCAGGAGCATCCAGTGTTGCTGAGGCACACAGCTTTCCATCTAGCTGCAGGGGTGCTTACTGGAATTTCAGAGGCTCAGAGCCCCATCACTCACCACATCCTCCCAGTAATGTGGTGCCCTGAGACTGAGGTAACCTGGTTACAGAAGTGAAGTTCACTTCTGAGACTGAGGTAACCTGGTTACAGAAGTGAAGTTCACTTCCCTGGAAAATCTCTCACCATGTAAGAATCTGGAACAGTGCAAGAGAAAATAAAACACTCCAGTGCAAGAGAGATAATAAAATCCACCAGCACCTCCTAATGGAAAGGAAAAAAAAAAGATCTCTTCACATCAATTTGCTATAGAATCCACTCTAGTAGATGCCCATGAAGAGAAATCATTAATTTCTGTGAATAATCAAGGTAACAAGTCATCTCAGAAAGAAAATGAAAATTTTCCAGAAAATAAAGACATAAAAGTGTGTGACTTAAATAACAGAGAATTTAAGATTTTTATTCTGGGAAAAACTCAACCAGATAAAGTAAACCCAAATAGACGGTTTCATAAACTCAAGAATAAAATCAATGAAAAAATAAATATTGAAATTTTTAAAAAGAATCAAATAGAAATTCTGGGGCAGAAGAACTCAATACAAGTGATAAAAAATGAAATAGGCATAGGAAAAAGAGCTGACCAGATGGAAGGGAGAATTAGTGACATCAAAAATAGAAATCTGCAAATGACACAGAGGGAAAAAGAGAGAAAGACTCAAGATTAAAAAAAAGAAAGAAAGAAAAACTCTACAAAAACTATTTGATGCCATCAAAAAGAGCAGTATAAAAATAATGCATATACCCAAAAGGAAAGAGAGAAAGAATGGCACAGAGAGTCTATTGAAACAAAAAGTCCAGAAGAACTTCCCAAACCTATGGGAAAAACTGATCTTCAAATCCAAGAAGCAAACAGAACACCTAACTACCTCAGTCTCAACAGTTCTTCTCCAAGGCACATTATATAGAAGCTGTCAAATTTCAATGACAAGAAAAAAATTCTCAGCAGCCAGGGAAAAGAACACTGCAACCTATACAGGAAAACCTATCAGATTATCATGAGACTTTTTAGCAGAAACTACCAACGAAAAGGAAGTGGAATCAAATATTCAAATTAAAAGAGAGAAATTATCAGTCAAGAATAATATATCTTGCAAAGTTATTCTTTAGATATGAAAGAGGAATAAATAGCTGTACAGATATATAGAAGCTGAGGGAATTTTCCACCACAGAACCTGCATTTCAGGAAATACTGAAGGAGGAACTATTCCACCTGAAGCAAAAGACAAAAGGATGCAAAGCTATGAGCAAGATTACTAACAGACAGATGGAAGCAGACAATGGCACTTCCATACAGAATGGGGCACTATATACTTAAACATAACATAAAGGGTAAAGAGATAAAAACATAAAGAACAAAGGAAAGAAGAAGACAATTTGCTACTGAAACTCTTAAATCAACTCACAGCATAAATAGGGATAATTTGTTATAACAAAAACATAAAAGAAGAGGGTGTAAAGGTCTGAGTTTGTAAATAAAAATAGAGATAAGATGCATGCTGAAGAAAAAGGACTACTGTATACATGAAACTTACTTTTTTACATAAACTTAATGGTAACCACACTGAAAATTCCACAACTGAGACATACAATATAAAGAAAGAGGAAACAGAAAAAATTTATAGAATATCACCAAACTAAAATAACAGAGAAACATGATGACAAAGAAATAACAGAGACACTGGGTTACCAGAAAACAAAAGATAAATGGCTGTAGAAAATCTTCATATAACAATAACCACCCTAAATGTAAGTGGACTGAACTCACCAATAAAAAGGCACAGAGTAGCAAGTTGGATCAAAAAACAAAACCTAACTGTATGCTGCCTCTAAATATCACATCTCAGCTACAAGAACAAATATAGACTCAAAGTGAAAGGGTGGAAAATGATACTCCAAGCAAATGGCATACAGAGAAAAGTGGTATATCTGACAAAACAGACTTCAAGATAAGAAAGATAACAAGAGACAAAAATGGGCATTTTATAATAATAAAGGCAACAACGCAATAAGAAGACGTAACATTTACCAGTATATATGCTCCCAATCAGAGAGCACCAAAATGTACGAAGCAACTATTAACAGAACTAAAGGGAGAAACTGCCAAAAATACAATTATAATAGGACACCTAAATACAAGGGCTGTCCAAAAAGAATCTAGCCATAAATGCCTCTATATTTTAATATTACATGGCTGGATACTTTTTGACAGCCTTTGTATGCCATTGATAGCTATGAATAGATCATCCAAACAAAATCAATAAGGAAATATCAGCCTTAGTCACACATTAGACCAAATGGATATATTGACATTTATAGAGCATTTCATCCTAGAATACCAGACTATGCATTCTTTTCTAGTGCACATAGAACATTCTAAGGGATAGACCATATGTTCAGAATATTTAAGAAAACTGAAATCTTGTCAAGCATATTATCTGACCATAAGGTTTGAACTTGGAAATGGACAGCAAAATGAAAGTGGAAAAAATCACAAATATGTGGAGATTAAACAACATGGTATTAGAAAACAGTTGGGTCAGAGATGAAATAAAGGGAGAAATCAAAAGATACATAGAAACAAATAAGAAAAATACATTGTATCAAAATTATTGGGATGTGGCAAACTCAGCATTAGGAGGGAAATTTATATCATTACAGGTCTACCTCAAGAAACAAGAAAAATCTCAAATAAACAACCTAACATTACACCTTAAAGAACAAGAAAAAGAAGAACAAATGAAACTCAAAGCCAGCATAAGTAAGGAAATAATAAAAATTATAGCAGAGTTAAAGGAAATA
This sequence comes from Lyroderma lyra, assembly GCA_004026885.1. Taxonomy (NCBI): domain Eukaryota; kingdom Metazoa; phylum Chordata; class Mammalia; order Chiroptera; family Megadermatidae; genus Lyroderma; species Lyroderma lyra. The sequence continues at coordinate 11,112 of PVJL010018909.1, read as the reverse complement.
GAGAAAAAAGGAAATAGAAAAAATTAATATAAGAAAGATCTGGTTCTTTGAAAAGTTTAATAAATCAACAAACCTCTGGCTAGATTCACTAAGAAAAAAAAGGAAACACAAACAAAATCAGAAGTGAAAGAGAAGAAGTTATGACGGATACCACAGAAATACAAAGGATCATGTGAGAACCTTGCTTTTAGTGGCAAGGGCCATTGAATTCAATAACCTATAAGAAATGTATAAGTTCTTAGAAATATATTATCTTCCTAGACTGAATTAGGAAGCTGAAAAATCCAAATGGACCAATTAACAGTAAAGACATTGAAACAATAATCCAAAACCTTCCCAAAAGCAAAAGTCTAGGACCATATGACTTCATGGTGAACTCTACCAAATATTAAAAGATGATTTAATACATGCCCTCCACAAACTCTTCTAAAACATCAAAGAAGATGTAATACTTCCTATCTCATTTTATGAATCTAACATTACCCTGATAGCAAAACCTGGTAAGGATAATGTAAAAAAGAAAAAATATCTCTGATGAATACAGATGCAAAAATTCTAAACAAAATACAAGCAAATTGAATACAATGTTATGTTAAAAAGATTATACATCATGACCGAGTGGTGTTCATTCCAAGGGCACAAGTATTGTTCAACATACACAAATTGATCAATATGATGTACCACATAAATAAAATAAAAGGTAAAATCATATGATTATATCAATAATCAATAGATGATTTGACAAGATATGAGTTGTTATAATTAAAATACTTAATAAAATGAGTATAGGAAAGTATGTCAACATAATAAAGGCCATATATGGCAAACCTCAGTTAATGTAATATTTAATGGTGAAAAGCTAAAAGCTTTTTCTCTAAAATCAGGAATAAGACAGGGATGCCCCTTATCATCACTGTTACTGAAAGTAATAATGGAAATCCTAGCCAAAGCAATCAGGAAAATGTAAAACATGAAATGAAACGAAAATGTCAAATTGTCGTTTTTTGCAGAGGGCATGATTCTTTATATAGAAAAACCTAAAGACTGCACCAAAAAACTAGAAAAACAAACAAACACAGTAAAGTTGCAAGATACAACATCGATATAGAAAATTCCTTTCTTTCCTATACTAATTATGAAATTGCAGGGGGAAAAATACCATTTCTTTTGCATTCGCTACAAAAATACCTAGAAAAAAACTTAACAAAAGATGTGAAGAACATATACATAAAAAATTGTAAGACATTATTAAATGAAATTGAAGAAGACCTAAAGAAATGGAAAAATATTCATGGATTGAAAGAACCTACGTAGTTAAAAATGGCCAATTTACCCAAAGCTATATACAATTTAATGCAATATCCATCAAAACTTGAATGACATTTTTTCAAGAAATAGAACAAAAAATTATCAGTTTTGAATGGAATCATAAAAGACCATGTATTAACAGCCAAATTAAACCTAATAAAAAAGAACAAAGGTGGAATTATCACACTCCCCAACCTCAATTTTTACTACGAAGCAACAATAATCAAAACAGTATGGTATTAGTAGAAAAACAGAGAAACAGATTAATGAAATAGAACTGAGAACCCAGAAATAAATCCACATATATATGGGCTGGTAATTTTCAACAAAGGAGCCAAAAACATACAATTGAGAAAAGGAAGTCTCTTCAATAAATAGTGCTGGTAATATTGAAAAGTCATGTGCAAAAGAATGGAACTAGACTGCTATTTGTCACCATATAGCAAAATCAACTCAAAATAGATCAAAGACTTAAACATAAGACCTAAAACAATAAATTGCATAGAAGAAAGCATAGGTATTAAACTTATGGACCTTGGACCCAGAGAGGATTTTATGAATTTGACCTCAAAGTCAAGAGAAGTAAAAGCAAAAATAAATAAATGGGACTATATCAAACTGAAGAGCTTCTGCACAGCAAAATAAACCATTAACAAAACAAAGAGGTAACCAACTAAATGGGAGAAGATATTTGCAAACAATGCCTCCAATAAGGGGCTAATATTCAAAATATATAAAGAACTTGTACAACTCAATAACAAAAATAAAATAGTCCAGTTAAAAAATGGGCACATGACCTGAAAAGACATTTCTCCCAAGAAAACACAAAAATAGCCAATCAATATGTGAAAAAAAATGCTCAATTTCACTGGCTGTTAGGAAAATGCAAATCAAAACCAGGAGATATCACTTCATATCTGTTAGAATCGCTATTATCAACAAGGTAAGTAATAACAGTATTGGAAAGGCTGTGGAGAAAAAGTAACCCTTATATATTGCTGGTGGGAATGTAAATTGGTACAACTGATATGGAAAACAGTATGGAGTTTCCTCAAAAACTTAATAATGGAATTACCATATGATGCGGCAATTTCTTTTCTGGGAATCTACCCCCCAAAATCTGAAAACATTTATCTGTAAAGATATATGTACCCCTATGTTCATTGCAGCATTGTTCACAGTGGCTTAGGCATGGAAACAACCAAAATGCCCTTCAATAAATGATTGGATAAAGATGATGGTACATAAAAACAATGAAATATTACTTGGCCATAAGAAAAGATAAAATACTGCCATTTGTAACAACATGGATGGATCTTGAGATAATCCTGTTAAGCAAAGTAACTCAGACAGAAAAAGTCAAGAGCCATATAACTTCACTCACATATGCAATATAAAACTGAAAGCAACAAACAATAGGACAAACAAACAAAAACTAATGGACACAGACAATAACTTAGTGATTACAAGAGGGTAAGGGAGTAGAAGAAGGAAAAGGAGGTCAAATATGTGGTGATGGAAGAGCTGACTCTGATGGTGAACAAACAATGCAATACATAGATGATGTATTATGAAAATGTACATGTGAAAACTATATATTAAAAATTTCACTAACAAAGTCACCCCAATAAAGTCAATAAAAAATAAGTGAAATATCTCTAAAAGATCTTAATAAAAGCTACTAGGCAATTTCAACTTAGCATAATTTAGGTTAATCAGAGCTCCACTATAGCTGAGAAATAGGAGATGTTGAGGTAATCAGAATTTTTCTGGAAGCAAGAAACAAGAGAGAGGTGCAGCCTTTGAGGCTGGAGGCAGAGTGCTTGAAGGTTTGAGTTGACCAACTGGTCATAATGGGATATCCAGAGGCCAAGAAGGTAACCCAGAGTTGCTGGAGAAGGAAGAAATAATCAGAAGTTAAGAACAATGAATCAGAATTATATCTTATTATGTTGGCATTTTTAATGCCATCTTTGGAAAAACAAATGGTGGCAGGAAGGGGGAGCGACTTTAATTGCCAACTCTGTTATATGATCTGTAATTCAAAATTATAATAGAGCTGGCAATTAAGTCGATTACAATTGAATTGTAATTTCATATAATCTGAAATGCAATTTATGAAATGTTTGCTAAGCATTTATTATACATAATGCATTATACTATGTGTGGAGAATAAAAAGGTTCAAGAGCAGGTGGGTATGCCTAAAAAGATGCATTTTTGAGTGTCTTTTCTCTTTAGTGGTTTGATGTACTACTACAAGAGTTTTCAACCTTTTTTTCTTTCTCCTTATCATTACTCAGGGATAAATCATATCACACTCAGTAACAGTAACTCAATTAAAGCAATGATTCTCAATGGACAATTTGAAGGAAGCAGACCTGAAAGCAAGCCATTTCTACTTGGAGCTTGGTGGGGGTGTATTTTGGTGTGTGTAGGGACCTGTATAGTTTGGAAAAGGGTCCTTATAATGTTGATGTTTTTACTTATGGGTAGGAGTTATGAAAGCATCTCTGGTCTCTCTTCCTTTATAATATCACCATATATGAAAGAAACCTGATCTCACCAACCACAAACACTCCACACACATACACACACATACCTGGTCCTTCTCCAGTGTCCATATAACTCACCTGCCCTTTATCCCAAAGTTGATAAGTAGTCAAACAAGAAAATAGACAAGCATAATCTTCAGAGATCACTAAATTGAGGTTTGTGCTCTTTAATCAAAACATTCTCTATCTATCTCCCTTCTTCCCTCTTTTCTTCCCTCTTTCCTGCTTGCTTATTAAAGATAATTTCTTTTTGTAAAAATCATCAGAAAAGCCAATTTTATTTCTCTTTGCCATGTATTATCTTCATTTGCATTCTTATCTAGTTTAGATTCCACTCTTTAACTTTTTAGTAAAACTTTTGTTAATACTATAAATTCTCTTGCCTTCATGTGTTTTTGTTAGACTTATCTGACAACACACCTACTCAAAATAAACTCAAATAGTTTCTCTCTACCTTACATCTAAGTGTACAATTGCAACTGGAGATATTCACAAACCATAATATATTGGTATCATGATTAGCAACCTCAAACAGAAAATCTTCAGTGCTCAATAACTCTTGGAAGTTAATCGGGCTTCTTTGCTTTCTCTCACAAATATTTTAGACATAAAGTCCATACAAACCTTGCCACCTACTTCACAGATAAAGCTGAAGTCTTAGAAAAAAATTATTCAAATTTATGCTCTTACTTCTACAGATCCAACCATGTTTTCCATTATCTCTTATTACATTGTAAAGGATGTGCTTCTTGTGATTGGCACTCCATCTCTATCTTCCTAGGGTTCTTATACTATCAATTATTTCATCTTGCTCCTTTCCATTGAACGTCTGTCTTCCAGTTAATCCATCCCATCAACTATTGAATATGTTCATACTTGATATTATTTCAAATAAAACAATTCTCTCCATTCACCACCTTACATTTCTTCTACCTTTCATAGCTTATCTTTTTAAAATCTTTTGTTATACAAGTACTCTTCACTGCTTTGGTTTTTATTCTCTTGTTAAGTCATCCCAATCTGGGTACAATTTACATCATTCTTTAGAAACTGTTTCTTGTTAGTTATCCAGTTATCTTTATGTTACTAAATTCAATGGACTTCTTAACCTCTTCTTTTTACTTGACTTATGAGAAGAGACTATTGGACACTGCTGGACACATTTTTTTTTAATTTTTCTTTCCTTTGCCTCTGAGAGCTCATGCTTTTCTGTTTATCTGTTGTTGTTCTCTGTCATTTTTATCTCAAGCTAAAATGCTCAGTAATAAACTGTTTCTATTTTAAGTGCTCACTTTTTCACTATTTACTGTTCCAGGCCACTTCAATCATGGCCATCACTTCAGTTATTATTTATACTCTAATAACTCTTAAATTTACATCTCAGGTCTAAACCTCTCTATTTATTTCCAGATATGTTGACCTACTTACCAAACATCTCCACTCCAATGTCACAAAGATAATATACCTCAGAGACATCTTTCCTTTCCAGTCTAACTCTCATCTAGTGCTCTCTGTTTCAGAGAACGGGGTCACCATTTATTTTCTTGCTTAAGATAGAAATCTTGCAGTCATGTAACACTTCTCTTTTCTCCATACCTCCCCAATATCCAACCCAACATCAAGTAAATTTTAAATTAACTGAGTCACCCTTAACTTTCTTGCAGCAATTTTTAACATTTCTGTCTCCTTACTACATTCCATATATTAATATTAAAACAATTATCAACTTCTATTGATTTTAACTCATGCTCATATGAGGGCTGTCTGGAAAAAGTCAGCCATAAATGCCTCTATTTTTCATATTACATGGCTGGATATTTTCTGAACAGCCCTCACATATTCAGAGGAAAAAATTATTTCTAATATTTTCTTCTCAAGGGCCACTCTGGCTCCAATCAAATCCATCTTCTAAAATTCAGCTAAAAGGATTTATTCCCCAAGTATAATTATAATTATATAATTCTTAAACATAAATCCCTTGAGTGGATTCCCATTTCATTTTTTATAAAGAAGAAATACTTACTATGACCCACAGTCTCTGCATGATTTGGCATACAAAGGCTGTCTGGAAAACATTCAGCCATAAATGCTTCTATTTTCCATATTAAATGGCTGGATACTTTCTGAACAGCCCTCATATAACTTTTTTTTTCAACCTAATCTTTTTGCATTCTCCCCTTGTCCTCTGTTCCTCTGCCACATATGCTTCCTTCCAGTGTTTCAGATGTACCATTTTTTTCTTCTGGATCAGATTCTTTGTACCTGCTATTGCCTCTGTCTGGAATGCTCTTCTACTTCTTCGTTTGATGACATCCTACTCTTTTTTCAGGTTTCATGTTAAGAGTTACTTCCCCCAAGAAGTCTTTTCAACCTTCAGTCTAAATCGAGTTCCTTTCATATAATCTTACAGATTCAATTTCCTGTCCTTTGAAATCACAATATTATATAACATTATACACATTATTTTAATCATTTTTTTTCTCACTACAATGTCAACTCCATGATTTTAGGATGCATATTTATTTTGCTTTTCATTATATCCCCAGTACACAGTACAGTGCTATCAATATATAATAGAAGTTCAATATTAAACAAAATATATTTAATATTACACTTGTGATATTTTTGTTTCTGATCCTGTAGAAGTGTAACCAGTATCATCACTTAAGAGAATTAGTCATTGTTAAAGCAGGAAATGTTCAGTAACACACAGAGAATTAATTTTTTTCCTGTGTTTTAGAGATCTACTTCCTTCTCATCACACACAAACTGCCCTTTGAGAAATTGGCTTTACTATCCAAAAATGGGATTATAAACATTCTTTTGTATTAATAATCAAAAATAGAGGCTATCAGGTAGGTATCTGTTCCTCCTACAAGACAATCAATAAATAAACTACTTTTATTTCCAAGTCTGTGCCCCATGGAAGGGAGGTTTTTACATTTTGAGAATTAGAAAGATGTGAATATGTTCATGGCAAGACTACCAGGGTTGGAAAAAGAGGAGTTGAGTGTTTTGTAATGAACAAAACTTGTGAGCTAATCAGGAAAAGTGCCCCTGGGACAGCATTAGTTAGATGTGTGAACAAAAAGATGGAGCATTAAGATTTGACAAAGTGAGCTGAGGAAATGAAGCCACTATTGTAAGGCTGTTATCCTAAGAGCTGTCCTAAGGAGATTGCCCCGACAGGTGGTCCATGACAGGAGGAGAAATAACATTCACATCAATACTATATATCTACAATGACTGTACTTGATTTTTAAAAGGGAGTTGGCAGAACATCATCTTTGGAAATCTTTTTAAATGGTGAATGGCCATTTCCCCTTATATCTTTGAAAAGTGCAGCCTTCATCTCACTGTTGCTGATGCTTTCGTAATTCTTTGAAAGTGATGCCATTGTCACACTCAATAAATCAGAAAAATGTCTAACTGGAAAACCAAATTCTCAGGTTTATTAAAATTGTCTCATAGGCCCTTCATGGTGAGAGATTCATAGGGATGTGCTCAGTCCTAAGCCCAGAAGACTGCTAACTTCTTTGTATCTCATTTTTAAAACAGATTTGGGCTATGTGGCCCATTAAAATGGCATTGAATTCTTTGGCATTCTTCCCTTCAAAAGGTGGGTTCTATTTCACCTCTCCTTTACACTGGGCTCACCTGTGACTGCTTTGACCAATACACAGTGGAAATGATGTTATAACAATTTCAGGCTAACTTTTCAAAGGATTAGCCTTGTTCTCTCAAAAAAACTCTAATCCATGAAGTAAGAAGCCTGACTATCTGCAGGAGGGAAAACAGGGAGAAGCCCCGAGACTTCGTAGATACAAAGACAGAATGATATAGCAGTGCCTAGCTTTTTAGCCACCTGACAAAGTCTCTAGTTATTTAATAATGTCATTGTGGACCCTCCATACCAGACCAGCCACCAGCTGAGTAATGCTGAGTTATTTCATGTGGTATAGAAGTACAGCCCAACTGATCCCTGATGAATTTCTGGCCCCCAAAATATAACATTGAGAAAATGGTTACTGTTTTATGCCACTATGTTTTGAATAGTTTATTACACTGCTGTAATTAAATGGAACTGTCTAGGAGGAGAGTGATCCAATCACTTGTGTTAAAAAAAAGTTGACCTTTTACTTCCCCCCTGCTTAAATAACTGACAGATTACTTACAAGGGTAAATAAATTTTATATATATATATATTTTAGAGACACTAGTGATAAAAGTGTCAGAGTTTTCTGGCCTAAGAATGAGCTGTCATGACCTGAGATTCTAGCCCTGTATTTAGTGTATGTGACAGACTTCATATATCTGCTATAAATTTAAAACATCTCATAGGCTAATTAAATCAAAGCTAAGGCAGTCTTGTGACTACATGAAGTTTGAAGGCTTGCCTTCTCAAACAGATACCTGTGGCAAAGGTAGAGATATAAAGACAAGGCATTTAAGAAAATCTAACAAATCTTTGGCTGACTATTAAATTATATTGACCACAGTTGTGACCTCTAGGAAGCCAGATTTTAAAAAAAACTTAAAAAAACAAACTATCAGAAGACTCAACCAGAGGCCTCATACTGCAGAGAATACAGAATCTATAGAATTACTCCAGGACAGTTACTAAACAAATAAGTACCAATAATTAAACAGCAATACCAATAAACCAAGAACAACAAACCTTGGGAGACAAAGAAATCTGATACAAGAATTGAAAGAATATATCACTAAATGTCTGGTTTTCAACACAAAAAAATTGTGACAAGTGTGGGAAAACAAGGAAATATGGCACCTACACAAGAAAGAAAAGGCAACAGAAAATGTCCCTGGGAGTACCGAGAGTGTTGAGTTGGTACACAAGGACTTTAAGTGAGCAATTATCAACAGAATGTGTTCAAAGATAAAGGAAGAGATGACAATCATGTCTAATCAAAGAACATCAACATAGGGACAAAAATATTTTTTTAAAAATAGAAACTCTGTAATTAAAATGTACAATAACTGAAATAAATATTCACTAGAAGGGCTCAATAACACATGTGTATTAGCAGAAGCAAAAATCAATGAATTTGATATAGGTCAATACATATTGTCCAGACTGAGGAGCAGGGGAGAAAAAAAATGAAGAAAAGTGGATTCTCTGAGACTTGTTGGAAACCATGAAGTTTATCAATATATGCTTTTTCTCTGTTTTGCACTTCTCTTCATTATTAGCAGCACCAATTCCAGCATGACCATCCAAAACTCATATATACAATGTAGTATCTCTCCTGACTTCACTCATGTTTTCAGCTTCTTTTTGCATGTTGAGATTTTACTATCTGCTTCTCAGATTTGTCCGCTTTATTTATTTTTTTTATTAATTCATTTTTATTGTTAGACTTATTGGGGTGACATCTGTTAGCAAGGATTACATAGGTTTCAGGCATACAATTCTACAGTGCATTGTCAGCTTGTATAATAAGTTCACCACCTAATGTGACTTCTCTTTCCATCACCTTATATTTAGCTTCCCCCCTTCCTCTCCCATCCCCTCCCCTTTCTCCCCGCCCTAACCCACTCGTCCCCAAATAAACATTAAACTATTGATTGTGTCCATGGGTTATTTGTTTGTTCAGTTCTTTTTTCTTTGCTTTCAGTTTTATATTCCTCATATGAGTGAAGTCATACAGTTCTTTGTTTTTTCTGTCTGACTGATTTCACTAAGCATGATGATCTCCAGGTCCATCCATTTTGTTGCAAATGGCAATATTTCATCTTTTCTTATAGCTGAGTAATATTCCATTGTGTATATGTACCACAGCTTCTTTATCCAGTCATCTGTCGCAGGGCACTTTGGTTGTTTCCATGTTTTGGCCACTGTGTACAGCGCTGCAATGAACATTGGGGTACTTAAGTCTTTGCGGACAAAGGTTTTCAAGTTCTTTGGGTAGATCCCCTGAAGGGGGCTTGCTGGGTCAAATGGTAACTTCATTCCCAATTTTCTGAGGAACCTCCACACTGCCTTCAACAGTGGTTGTACCAGTTTGCACTTCCACCAGCAGTGTACCAGAGTTCCTTTTTCTCCACATCCTCTCCAGGACATGTTATTCCTTGTCTTGTAGATAATAGCCATTCTCACAGGTGTGAGGTGGTATCTCATTGTGGTTTTGATTTGCATTTCACTGATAGCTAATGAGGATGAGCATTTTTTCATATGTCTGCTGGCCATTTGTATTTCTTCATTGGAGAAGTGTCTGTTTAGTTCTTCTGCCCACTTTTCATTTGGGTTGTTTGTTTTTTCGTTGTTAAGTCTTATTAGTTCTTTATATATTTTAGATATTAGACCCTTATCTGATGCGTTATTTGCAAATACTTTCTCCCACTCAGTTGGCAGTCTCTTTGCCTTGTTGATGGCTTCTTTTGCTGTGCAGAAGCTTTTTAGTTTGATATAGTCCCATTCATTTGTTTTTGCTTTTACTTCCCTTGCCTTTGAGGACAGGTTCATGAAGTCTTTCTTGAGTCCTAGGTCTATAAGTTTAGTACCAATGTCTTCTTCTATACAGTTTATTGTTGCAGGTCTTATATGAAGGTCTTTAATCCATTTTGAGTTAATTTTTGTATATGGAGAGAATTCACAGCTCAGGTTCATTGTTTTGCATATGGTTTTCCAGTTTTCCCAGCACCACCTACTAAAGAGGCTGTCTTTTCCCCATTGTATGTTTTTTGGTTTTTTATCAAAAATTAATTGTCCATATATTTGTGGGTTTATTTCTGGGTTTTCAGTTCTATTCCATTGGTCTCTTTTTCTGTTATTCTGCCAGTACCAAGCTGTTTTGACTATTGATGCTTTGTAATATAAATAGAAGTCAGGAAGTGTAATGCCACCAGTCTTATTCTTTTTATGTAGTATTGCTTTGGCAATTCGAGGTCTTTTAGGGTTCCATATAAATCTAATAATTCTTTAATCTATTTCACGAAAGTATGATTGTGGGATTTTGATGGGTATTGCATTAAATCTGTAGATTGCTTTGGGCAGAATGGCCATTTTAACAAAGTTAAGTCTTCCTATCCACGAACAGGGGATATTTTTCCACCTCTTAAAGTCTGTTTCAATTTCTTTCAAAAGTGTCTTATAGTTCTCTGTGTATAAGTCTGTCACGTTCTTTGTTAAGTTAATTCCCAGGTATTTCATTCTTTTTGTTGTGATAGCAAAAGGAATTGACTCCCTCATTTCTTTTGCTGTGGATTCATTGTTTGTATAAAGGAATGCTG
>PVJL010018908.1:0-14959 GCA_004026885.1 Lyroderma lyra | reverse complement strand
GGGGGGGGGGGGGGGGGGGGAAGGCCACGCCCCTGGCAGGGAGGAGGGAAGTCCCCGCTTCTCCATCCCCGCCCTCCAGCAGCGAAGCACTGACCCAGGCGGCCCCACCTGAGTGGGGTGCAGAGTGGGAGCAGGCGGGGTCTGAAGGCAGACAGGCCAGGACAGCTGGAGCCCGGCGCCTGGGCTTAAGGAAAGGCGTCCGGACACAGCTGCTCCTGCGACCCAGTGCGCCCCCTGGGAGGTGCAGTCCCACCCCCACCCCCGTGCCCTTGGGGTTCAGAGTACAGTCCTGTCTCTTGGGGTGCTGACACCTCTGCTGCTTTTGTCCCCAAGAACCCCTCTAAAGCGTGTGGTCTGAGTTCATAGAGCAGATGGACACACTGGGGGAAACCACGCAAAGCAAAAGCGGGACCCGTGTTCGAGCTCCCGCAGCCCCCAGGAAGCCGCCCTTCCCCGTCCAGGTGACGGGTGACTCACGGCTGTCACCCTCGAAGGCCACCTGCTTCTCTTCTCGTTCCTGCACGTCCTCTTACTTTGGAAACAGCTAACACCCAGCCCAGCCGTGGGGCGGACGCAGTGGGCCTCTGAGAGGCTCTTTGTTGGTGTGCGCACGCGGGCTGGGGGCGGTGACGCGCAGGCTGCGGGCGGCGACGCGCGGGCTGCGGGCGGCGACGCGGCGCCCCGGCCCTCTTGGCCTCTCCCCGGCTCGGGCACTGCTGATTTAGTGTCACTGTAAGCTGTCGTGTGCCGTCCCTTCGCGTGCCACCTCCGTGCTCAGGATGAGTTATGGCGGCTTCGTTAATGAGCGGAGCTTGTTCTGCGATCCGAATGGCCGTGGTGCGCTCCGGAGGCGACCCGACTGTGCGTGGGCCGATTCTCAAACGTCGTTCGCTGCGTCAGCAGGTTCCTGCCGCAGAGGTCTCAGCCCCGCGGTCCCCGGGCCTCCAGGGAACCCTCCCGGGAAGGGTCTCCGGGGTAAAACTCACTCCCAGGTCTCGCTGAAAATTCCAGAACTGCATCTCCCCCAGTGCCCCCAGGCCGGGGGTCTCAGGGTGCCCAGTGGGGTGCGAGGGCACCGGTGTGGGGGGCAGACCTGGGGCACCAGTGGGGTCAGGAGCACAGAGAAGCAAGTGGCTCCAGGAAGGGCCACAGGGGACAGGCCCTCTCCGGGGCCCCTCCAGGCTCGGCCTGGTTCGCTGCCCCCCAGCCCGGCCTCTGCCGCGCCTGCCCCTGGCCAGCAGCGCGGCGCCCTCCGGTCCGACGGCTTATTTCTGCCGATTGTGCAGCGCCCCGCCACTCCGGGGTCTCTCGGTCTCCTGGAAAGGGGCCGGAAGTCTCTTGTCCTAGAGTGCCAGGAAGTGCCAGGAGGTCCCAGCCGGGACTGTCGCAGGCGTCCCTCTGAGGGAAGCAGCTAGGGTTTGTACATCGTGGACAGTGTGACTCAGGACAAGAGTCCAGACGGGACCTTTGTCACTGTTTTGTCCTCCTTTTTCTACACCTGATGCCCTGAGGGGCTAGTTTGTAACCAAACTGTACTGTCCGGGTCACAAATCAGAAATACGATCTTCTAAAAGCTCTGGTGACAAATGCTTTAAGTCCAGCTGTAAGTGCTTCTACTGTTTACACGACATGGCTGGATACTTTCCGGACAGCCCATGGCTGGTGTCACTGGCTTTGCCTCGGAGTAACAAGTGGAGACGCCGCCTACTGTGGACCAGCCCTCTTCCCTTGGGCCTTCCCGAGCTCGGGGCGACACCTTAGAACTGGGCCAGGGGGTCCGTGACTGGACTGGAGGAAGTGCGTGTGAACCTGGGTCATCACAGCCCTGCCCACCATGGAGACAGAACATTCAGACCCCAGGGCCAGGGCGTGCAGCAGACTGACCCCGGGGGAGGCAGGACCCCCCATGGCAGGACCTGCTCTGAGGGCCGAGGCATCAGACTGGGCAGTCCCTTCAGGGGGCATGGGGTGGCAGAGACCCAGGAGGACCCTCATCCTGGCTCCTATTCCCTGCCGGTCATGCTGCACAGAAGGTGGCCACAGAGACCCACCTGGCCATGCCCCACACCCCACTGGCTGCAGGAGGAATTCTGGGGGGTCCCTGAAGCAGGGAGTGGTGGCTGGACCCTGCTCTGAGGGTCCCTGGGACCTATTTGCATGGATCAAAAGTTGGACCTAGAAGGAAGAGGGACATGTCCTCATGGTCCCCCCAGTTCTAAGAAAGGCTGCTGCCCTGGGGCAGCCCAGTCACTGCTTCCTGATGACCAGAGCTGACCCTGCGCCCTGCGGGCAACTCAGTCCACCATGCATTGTGGCTCCAGAAGCCCGGGCAGCGGTTTCTCTGTGTATGAAGGCAGGTCAGGCCCCTCTCCCAGGGGTGTTCTAATGCTTCTGAAAGCCCCGAGTGTGGTAGGAGACAGGGGCATCATGTGTTCACTGACCCTTACGTGTCCATGTCAAGACTCACCGAGGGCCTGTCTTCAGAGCTCTGTGCTTTTCCTAGTTACAGGGTCTCTGTGGGCCAGACGGCGGTGCCCAGTGTCAGCTGGGTTCCATTTCCATCTGTGTGAGGGGCTGAACTGTGCTCCCCACATTTACTAGTTGAAGTCCTGACCCTCAGCACCCTGGAATGTGACTTCATTTGGAGGAAGGGTGTTTACGAAGGTAGCTGAGGTTAAATGAGGTCGTTAGGATGGGTCCCCATCCAGTACCATCGGTGCCCTTAAGAGAAGATGAGGTTAGGACCCAGACAGCTGCAGGGGGATGACCACGTGATGACACAGGGAGATGACACAGGGTGAAGACAGTGTCCAAGAGAAAGGCCTCTGGAGGAACCAGCCCTCAGGAATCTCAGTCTCCAGGATGAGATGGTACATGTCTGCTGTTTGAGCCACCCCGTCTGCGGTGCTGGTCCTGGGGTGGTGACAGCACACGGGGCCCTGGCAGTCACAGCCCGAGGCTCATCCTGGCCTCTCCAGAGTCACGGGCCCATGGCAGCCCCTGGCCCAAGCTCAGGTGCCAGGCGGGGCAGCCCAGTCCTATTTTTTTCTTTTCTTTTCTTTTTTTTTGTATGTAGGTGATTCCCTGGCCGAGAATCAAACCTAGGTCACAGCGCTGACAGCGCCAACGACGAAGCCTTAAGCCACTACACCACCAGGGAACTCCCCTATTTTTTTCTGCTCAGTCATCTGAGGACGTTCAAGGGGACTCGGTAATAGCCACAGGTGGGCTGGTCCAGCTGTGCAGCTGGGTGGGGTGGGTGAACAACCCCTGGGCTTGGGGTGTCTGCCCTGAGTCTGCCCTGGGGCTGCTGCCTGTCCTCACTGGACCGGCTGACAGTGCCTGGACCAAGCAGTCTCCATAGGGTGGGATCAGGAAGTGTCCTGCACCAGCACTGGGTCCTTCTTGGGCTTCAGATGCCAGTATTCTCCCTAAGGAGCCGCTCCAACCCAGGATGCCCCCAAGCCCTCCTCACAGGACCTCCCCAAAGGAGCCCCCCAACCCTCACGGTGCATCTTGGAAGCAGCTAGGACCGCCCACCAATGTGGGAGCCTTAGTGTGTCCAGGAAATATCTCTAGGCAGGCAGGGGACACACAGCCTGTCCTGTTGTGGGATCCCCTGTCCTCAGGGCTGGCTTGACCCCCGGAATCCATCCACACTGCTGAGTCTTGGGTCTGGTGAGCTTCTCAGGCCGCTGCTACCCTGACACCCCGCCCAGCCGCGGCTGTGCAGCGGTGGTGGCCACAGTTATTGCGTCCCCAGCAGACTGCAGTCTTGGCTTTTCTCCAACCCAATGACAGTGTTCTGCATGCGTGTGGTGGGCGTTTGGGTTTGTCACTGGAAGGGCCACATAGCCCTGAGTTGCTCTCATTATGGCTTCAGGTCCCAGACACCTACTTGTCCTGCAGCCATCGGGGGAATGAACATGAACAGCCGCCCTGACGTGAGGGGAGCCCCGAGCACGCCGAGGGTTACCCACTCACAGCAGGAACCTCGCAATCAAATCCCAACGAAAGGTCACATTTGCAATAAGTAAAAAGGAAACGTGGGTAATTGGTTTTGGAGCCCGTTAATACCTCTGCAGGCCCTGAGCAGCAATGTGATGGACTTGAAACCTTTTTGTTCAGGTAATTAAAAATGAGGTTTCATTATATCATTAAAAATAAGGGTGCACAAGCTGTTTTCTCAGATTCTATAATGTTAGCAAAGGCGGAAAGTAAAGCCGGTCAGGCAGGCGCTGGGGCTTGCGAATAAACGCAGCGGGGTCAGACCCGCAGGGTCCCCAGACCGCCCTGGCAGGGAGGGGGCGGCGTGGGGGTCGGGGGTTGGCGAGTTGGCCCCACCGTGGTATCTGGGGGGAAATTGGCAGTTGGAACTTTAAACAAGTTGTGCGCTGCATCTTTTCCAACACGAGAGGTGATGTGCAGACCCGGTTCGGGTGAGGGCCGGTTCCCCTCTGCCCGCCCCAGCCGCCCGCGGCTGCAGGGCCCTGGCCCGGCCAGACCGAGCCCCCCGCAGATGGCTCCGTATCACGTTCCTGAATCACAATATCGGCGGTTCCTGTAAAAAAAAAAAAAAAGAAATATTACCTTTTCTGTATTTCTTTGTGGGGGTCGGGCTGGACTGTACTGCCGGGCCTTAAAGACACCGCACAAGCTCCCCAGTGTCATAACAGGGCTCCAGAAAACCAAGATGACAACTTTGTGCCATGAAGACTCATCGTTTATATGAACCAGGGAGAAGTGTCGCGTCTATAAATAAAATGCAGACATTCAAACAAATCATGCTTATTTGTGAAAATGTTTTCTTTTTACTGTCCCAGCTGCGGAATGTTGGCGGGCATGGCCCTCGATCCTCTTGTGGCTGCTTTTGGGGGGACAGCAGGCGTTCAGTCGTGTCCGGTCTGTGCTCAGAACTGAGTGTCGCTTTTGTGTCCCCATCATTTTGCGAATGCAGGTCCTGACTCTGGCAGCTGCTGTGTGCGGGTCGCAGGTGCTGGGGACGCCTCATAGTCCCTGTGTGCTCTGGTGGCCTCAGTCCCATTTGAACCATCATCACACAAGGTCCTGTCTCACACTGGGGGAGGAACTACAAACCCAATCATCATCTTTCGGGTGAATTTTCATTTTCTTTTGCTTAAAAGAAAAAAACTCATGGTATACCAGATCTTTATTTTGGGGGCACATTTTCTTGGTAAACATAATGATCTGTGTGACCCATGTCATTGATAAATAGAACAATTAGTTCTATTCTAATCTACTGAATTTTAGGGTTCAAAAGAAAATCCGGAAGTAGATTTGTTTTGAGATTGAACAAAAATACTTAGGAACTGAATCTCAATTTTACATAAATAAAACGCTATGCCAGAGGAATTGTGGTTATTTCCTTGAGTAAGCATCCAATCTTATTTTTAGCTGAAAGAAAGGAACGCTGGATTTAACGTGTTCTTTTATTTACAAGTTGTTTTCTTTAACGCGTGGGAGGAGTTGGCTGTGAAGTTCAAAGAAGACAAACTCTGTAGGTGGATTTTTTGTTAGTAACCCCGCCCCACCCCCCACGCTCACAATCTGCCTGCTATTTCCTTGGCCCTAGAGGGTGGTGCGGGTCCCACTGGCCTTGGCCTTGGCACTGGTAATGCCAGGTGCTCCATGAACTCTGATACCCGCGCTGGGCCAGGGAGGGCGGAATTTCTCTCCAGGTGGGGCCCCTCTCGGCGCATGAGGAGTAGTTTGGACAGTGACCTAAATAGTTTCTCAGACGGAAAAGATGTGCCCTGGTCACCCGTGGTGACGGCAGTGCTGGTTCCCCAGCCTGCTCACAACGGCATCAAGCTCACGGGCGTGAGAGTGGCCGGCTTTAGGACGCACAGCCATCCTGCTGGTGCCACTGGCAGTGATGACGAGCCGCGTTTAGGTGGGGGACTTTCTCAGGGTGCGGGTCCTCCAGCTTCCGATCAGAGGACAGGGTCGTTCCCCCTGTTTGCAAAGGGTGTGGATTCCGCAGAAGGTTTCGGCTCACCTGGGGGTTTGCATCAGAGAAATTCTGAGGCTTATGGAGTCATTTGTTCCTTTGTTGTGGTGGTGTGCGTGGCGGAGGTGAGGGAAAGGTCAGCCATAACTCTGCGCTGCCTGGAGCTTGGGAAAAATGTACTATTGATCGCTGGGGAGCCGCCAGGCGCCGCGTCAGGCCTCACTCGGTGCGCTCGACCTTTCGCCCACCATGTTGATTTTACGCTGAAATGTTATGTCTCTGGTTCAAAAGGTTTGTCCTGTTTAGTCTCCTCTTTAATTAACACATGGTCGTCCTCACGCTCCCTAATGTGGCAACAGGAGGCTCCCTGAGTTCCTTGTGGGACCACTGTCCTTGCCACCAAGACCGGCTCAGACACCAGCGGGCACTTAGGACCTGTCTTCTCACAGGTCATTGGGTCCCCATCACACAGCGGCTCGGGATTGTGTCACCCCTGAAGCCTGAGGATGACCTCAGTGTAGCCTGCGCCCATGCACTCACCCTGCTGAGGGGCAATGTGGGCAGGGGTGGTGCCCCCAGTGGGGAGCGCAGAGGAGGGTCCTCGGCTGAGGGGCTCTGAGCTTCGGGCAAGTTGTCTGGGTTCAATAGTGACCCCCTAATTCATGTCCCCTTGGAGCCTGCGAACGTGCCCTTGCTTGGGACTGGGGACTTTGCAGATGTAATCAAGTTAGATGAGGTTGCAGGGGGTTAGGTGGGGCCCTAACCAGTACGACTACTGTCCTGATAGAGGGAAATGTGAACATGGGACACACAGGGAGAAGCCAGGTGACGGGGCCCTGCTGGCCCCTTGACCTTGGACTCTGCCCCCAGAACTGTGCAAGAATAAACTGTTGTTTTAAACTCCCCCGCCCCCCCCCATGGAATCTAACAGAGACCAAAGAGCAATAGTGGGGGAGGGGGGTGCGGCTGTCTCCATGGTAACGGGGGGGGGTGGGGGGTGAGGGCAGCCCCGCCCCCCGCGTCCCTCAGGCTTCCCAGTGGTCACATGCAGGGCACTGAGAGCTCTCCTGGAGGTCATAGGTCACACACAGGAGCTGAGAGCCAAGCTGTCCCAGGTGACCTGTCACCAGGTGGGCCACACTCAGGGTGCTGCCGGGCCTGCAAGGCCCCCTCACTGCCGGCTGCCCTAGGAGGGGCCTGCCCAGTGAGGACCAGGCGAAGCGCGGTGCAGCGTCCAGTCCCACACAGGCGCTTGGGCGCCAGCAGGCCGCGGGGCTGGGCAGGCGGCTGCTCCCCGGAGTCCCTTCATCGCTGGGGCGGCCGAGGTCCCTTGAGCAGGGCGTTTGCCATTTCCAGGAAATCGCCCGCAGGGCTTGTCATCCGGCCAGATCCAAGGCCAGCTGAAGTGCGAATTAATGGTGTGGCCCGTCCGGGAGGAGGGCAGGCCTGGCCCGGCCCCGGGGGGGCTGGGTGCGCATGGAGGCCCGGGGCCTGAGGCTCCGGGCTTCCACCCAGGCCCCTCCTCGCCCTCGCAGTCGGCTCTCTTTTGTGCGCCCTGCAGGTTCTGTCCCTTCTCAGGGGACAGCAGGGAAGGACAAAGATAAGGCCTCTTGGGACGGGTTATCGGGCTGACCCTTGGAGAGGCTGAAAGGGGAGTGTTGTCATCCGGAGGGCACAGAGGGGTCGCTGGGCGGGGAGCGGGCCGGGCCCCAAGAAGACAGCCCAACAGGGCCTGACCCCCTGTCAGCGCCGTCAGCGCCACCGCGGCTCCCAGACGCGGGCATGCATGAGTGCGCGCATGAATCTGCCGCGCAAAGGGGCTCCGAGCAGTGGCGGCGGGGGGCGCGCGGGGGCGCGCAGCAGCCCCCCAGCCCACCCCCAGGGCGGGGGCCCGGGGGACGAGGAGAAGAGAGGCCGTTTGCTTTGGCTGTGGCGTCCCAAATACGGACACTGCCAGGAAGCTCCGCTGCAGGGAGATCCACGAATAGGCGTCTCCTTGGGTTTTAAATCGGGGTTCACGCATTTCCCTGGCAACACTGAGAGTCCTGGAAGGGAAAATGCGGCTTCTGTGCTTAAAATAAAAGTGGGCCGCTGCCTTTAGGGTGGGCTCTGCATTCACTTGTAAATAAACAGGCTCCGCATAGGAAAGGCTGGAATAATCTCCGCTTAGTCACACCACACGCAGACCCCCCCCCCCTCGGCGGCCCTGAGACTCACAGAGTAGGCTCTTTCCAGACAAGTCCCTGTGACTGACGTAGTGGCCCACAGAACGACTCAGCCCTGCACAGGGCTTTGGGAAGTGAGCTCGTGCACGAGAACTTGCACGTGGTGACAGCCCCCACGCTCACCCAGCGGCCTGGGGGCTGCCCTGGTGGGTGGAGCGCTTCCTCCCGCCTAGGATTCAAGGCGTCCGGAAGCCTCTCAGATGCGCTGGGCTTGTAACAACCCACACGTGTGCAGCACGTGGAGCCTCCAACACCACGCAGCAGCAAAAAGGCCCCGGGTCGGGGGACTCGGCATCTAACCGGTTTGTTTGTTTGTCATAATAAAGGCACCTCGACGACATGTTACAAGGTACGTTTTAGTGTTTACACCATACACACGTGTTACCAAAGTAAATGCAGTTTTTCAGGGCAGGAGGGGTATGATTTACAGTCTTTTAAAGAGTTTTCTAGATTATAAATTCCATTCTGGCTTGAAAAAAATGTATCAAAATGATTTAAAAGCAATACCCCGAAAAGCAACTGAGGGGGGAAGTGCGGTTTTAACTAATATAAACCTTTAAATGACATTCTGTAAACTCCACTCAAAAAAGGGACGGAATTTCAGGGAACCAAGAAATGTGTTTGCTCTTTGCGTGTAAGAGCCGGGTGTCAGCTGGAAGGGTGTGGGACCCATGGCAAAAGTCCTTCACTGTCGTAGGAACCGTCAGGAATGTAGAAAATAAACACTGTGGTTCCTGTTAGGATGTCGGGGTGGAGAGGGGCGAAGACAAGTGTGACAAATAGACCCAAATGCTGACAAGACAGGTGCCAACCTGGGGAGGGCAGAACCTGGCTGGGGGTGCGTAGAGTCCAGCCTGAGAGGTTTCTCTCTTTTCTCTGAAGGCCGCACTCGGCCGGTCTGGCGGTGTGCTTTCGCTATCTGCCCGTTTTCGCGGAGAAGCCTTGTGTTTACAGCGATTTCTAAGTGGAGAATCAAGGCGCTGGGGCAGCTGAGTGGAGGTGTCCGGCCTGTGGGACCGTGTTCTGGCCCCTCCTGGCGGCATCCCTCCAGTGACTGTGGGTTCCCACCGATGGAGGCAGCAAGGCTGCACGGTGCCTTTTCCAGGTGGAAGCTCACGAGATCCACGGGACAGCTGTGGGTGCAGGTACACGGATGTCCCACGCCTGTGCTGGATGACACGCAGGTCTGTGGTCAGAGCCTGGCTGGGTGCGGAGCCAGTGCCCTCGGCAGGGAGGTCAGTGCCCAGGGCTCCTGCCAGCTTTGGTCTGGGGACGATGAGTAGGGATCCCCTCTCTGTGCTGTGGGTTCAACATTACTGTTCCTTGAAAACAGTGGACAGTGTGCTCAGCTCGGAGAATATGGCTGCCATGGTAACCAAGTGTGGACAGAAGGCACATGGCTGTGGCTTATTGGTGACTATCTCATAGTACCTTCATTGATCTGGCACATTACCCTTTCTACATGTAAAAAGTCCCTTTTGCAGAATTTACAGTCTTCCCCACCACAGCACAGGGCTTTGAGGTGTTTGATCGGTGGGGACCACGCCCATCAGAACCCTGAGGTCCTTTGGAGTGAAGACCCTGACTGCATCAGTCTAGGACGGAGGGGGCTCCTTCGCCTGTCCTCTGACAGAGAACCGGGTGACAAATGCTGGTGTGACATGGAAAGCTGGCCCCCAAACTCAGAATTCAGAATCGCCACCTCTGAACATCATCGAATCTTTGGGAAGATGGACATGCAATTTTATGCACATGATGACATGTGCGTGGTCCATGGGCATGACTGTCTGCACACGACTGCACATGTAAGATGGTGACGTCACCTCATGCCGACACTCCCTTGTTGGCTGTGAGGAGGTTCCAGCAGCCAAGAGTCAAGGGCCCAGCGTTCAGTCCCTGCAGTGCGAGTGTTAGCGTGCACACCCACTCTCACATGCGCACATATAGACACACTTTCACATGTGCACACGCACACCCATTCTCATATGTGCACACCTGTACACACACATACACCGTGCACACCCACTCTCACATGCGCGTGTGCACATACCCACTCTCACATACCATGCACACATGGACACACACTCATGTGTGCACACACGTACACATACATGTGCACACATGCACACCCACTCTCAGACACAGTGCACACCCACTCTCACATGCACACACACACTGTGCACACCCACTCTCACATGTGCACTCATGCATACTCTCCCACCATCGCATATGCACATGCATGCACACACGCGCACACACTCATACACAGTGCACACCCATGCTCACACACTCATGCCACACATGCACTCTCTCACACCCAGTGCACACGCACGCAGTCTACACTCACACCCAGCACTGTCCAACTCTAAGGGCGTCGCTGGCCCTTTCTGCTGGAGTCAGAGCCTCTGTCCATGTCCTGGTGGTGGGGCCGGGGTGGTGGGTTCAAGCCAGGTCCAGAAGGTGGCACTCGAGAGCAGAAGGGCTTGTCTGCAGGGAGTGGAACACACGCACCAGCGTCTTCATCTTGCTGCGGGTGGGCAGGGGTACAAGCTGCCACACACCACCGACAGGCTGGGCGGCACAGACCCTCTTCACTGCTGTGGACTAAAGGCCAGAGAGGATTGGAAGTGTGGATGAAGTGGACACACACATGGACACACGTGTGTACTCAGCATGCGCACGGACGAACGCATACTCAGTGGACTGCTCTTAGGCTGGTCTGTGGGATGCTGCAGGCTCCCACCTCCTGGGATCCAGCAGGCCCCGAGCACGGTGCCCAGGCTACCCTGAGAGATGCCTCCCCCTGGGCTGTCGATGCCCTGGCGGCCCAGCCTTGACGCCCAGCCTGGGTCTTCCAGGGCAGCCTGGTCTCCAGCCCCTCCTGCCCCATCCCAGCCTCTCGAGGGTCCAGTGCCGAGGGACTCAGAGTGAAGGGATACCTGTCATCAGCCCCTGGAGCACACCTGGGCAGGGCCGGCTTTGGCCAGGCTGACGCGGCAGGAGGGGTGGGAGATGGGGCACCCGGGACCCAGGACCCAACGATGCTTCCCTCTCTCCTCTCCCTTCCCTTCCCCCATCCTCCCCCACCTTCCCCTCCTCATCCTCTTCCCCCTCCCCCTGCTCTGGCCCCACTGCTCACATGACCCTCTGGCCTCTGGCCTCCCAACATGAAGAGGATGTGCGTTCCCAGCCTGCGTGGAGCTGGGGGGTCATCGTGTTACACAGGAAGCACATGCACCCACCGTGACTGCGTACTGGCCTTTTCTACAAGGGGCAGGCACACTGTGACACCTGGGACACCGCTCGTGGCCTTTGTGAAGTGAAGGAAGAGGAAGGATCCCCCACTTCACCAAGTACGTCACGTACTTACAGCTGCTCCCCACATGGTTCCTTAGAGAGTCGTGTCCCACCATGCGCTCACACTACACACGTGCACACGGCATGCACACGTGCACACGCACGTACGCGTAGCATGCCCGTGGTGCGCACACGCAGATGCACGGCAGTTGCTGTGGCCTCGGTTGTCAGCACCTTGGTTCTCCTGGGACTTTGTAGAGCTGGCAGAGGGTGTGATGTGACGTCCCTGGAAGCCCAGTCCGGCAGGACCCGCATTTCTTTCCCGGGTCACCCTGGGCCTCCGACGTGCCGGCAGTGACAGCTGGGAGGCCAGGGGAGTGTTGGTGCGGTGACCTTTCCTCACCTCTGCCTGTCACGTCTGACCTCCGCCACTGCGGTATGTGGACGCCCGCCCCGCGCGGGCCCCGCCGCAGGACAGGAGCCAGCGGATGCCAGATGACACACGTCAGCCGGCCGGAGTGGCGTTTGACCTCGCAGGCATGTGCCCGGGGATCCACAAGTGGGGGCGGGGGGTGTGCAGCACTCAGCCGCCATCTGGCACATTCCAGAGGCTCTGGTGTGACCTGGGGGGTGACAGGTGACACCTGGCCCCTTCTGAAGGCTGTCCCTCCCTCCGGGAACCAGGCCCCAGCACAGTCCTGAGCATGCGTTCACCAGCCTCCAGCTGCCCAGGCCTGAGTGTGGAGGCGCCTGATTCTGTCCTCAGCACGGGAAGTGGGTGTGAGTGTCCCTGCGGGGGCAGAGGGTCCCGGCCTGCCCGGGCCTGTGGGCCCCGCCCGTCCTCGGCACCTGGCCCAGGGGCCTCGGGCTGTCTTAGGACAGCTGTGTCACACACACTCCAGCCTGCCAGCAGAGAGGGCCCGGAGTACCCCGAGAACGTTAGCTCTTCCCTGCCCACCTAGTGCAGGCCTCGAGGCCGCACGGTGGGGTGAGCGCAAGCCACAGCTGGGGACTCGCAGGGGACAGTTGGCAGGCGGGTGCCAGCGGTCAGTGGGACGCCTTGGGACCAGGTGCTGCTGGGGCTCCCACTGCCTCCGTCCTAGTGTCTGAACTGTTCACAGTTGTCACGATGTTACGAGGACAGTAAAACTCCCCAACGTTAAAGGGAAAGAATGTTAAGGTGGCTTCACTGCGAGAAGAATGAAGTAATGATTTTCATCCTGCGCCTTTATTACCTCGTTTTGGCTTCATGTGTATGTTTTAAAAGTTCATAGACTTTATGGTTTGGTTTTTTGAGCAGTTTCAGGTGTATAGGGGACGTGAGGAGGAGGTACAGAGCGGTCCCGGCCATGGCCCCCACCGGCCGCCCCCTCACATCCGGCCCCGGGGCCCTGGGCGTGTCCGAGTCACCGATGGCCACGTTATTAGGTGAAGCCCAGAGCTGTGTCCGCATGCGAGTCCAGGCGGAGGGACCAGGACGGCAAAGGGGGTGAATACTGTTCTTGGGATTATGGCCACGATGGATCATGACATCGTGAGCCAACACAGCCGCTGTCAGGAAATGGCAGGGTGCGGTCCCCACAACCCTGACTGCTGGTCCCCTGGGGGTGGGGGGCTCTCAGACTGTGGGGTCTGACTTCTCCACAGGGGCAAGGTCGGGGAGAGAGTGTCCGAGAAGAACTTGTGTCTCCGCCCGCCTCTAAGGGTGTGTTGATAGTCACGTGGGTTTGTGTATGGATATACGAGCACGAAATACGTGAAACGGAGCCGTGCGCGTCCGTGAAAATGTCCCCACGGCAATTAAGTAGACGGGCCCCACTGAGAGGAAGTCGCACTTCCCACGCTTGAAGTAAAAGGGGGTGCAGCCAGCAGGGACGTCAGGACAGCCCCTCACACTCCCGGGGCGGCAGGCAGCAGTGTGGGGACCCGCACACACGTTCGTGACACTCAGGACACCCTGCACGTTCCCACACGGGTGCACGACAGCCATCCATGCCAAGTCACATGGAAGACAGGGACGCAGGTTACGGCCGGGGTCGCGGCGGAGGTGGCCCACTCGCGTCACACGTCCTCTTCGATGACACGGTGTAGGTGTGGGCTGGACCTTACGTGGACCCACCAGAACGAGCGTCGGACCTTTCCACTCTTTGTAGGCTCTCGCGTGGGAATTCCTCAGTGTAAATGGGCCGGCTCAGAGAAGCAATCGGTGTGGATTTAGTCTGAATTATGTGTTTTAAGTTGAATTATTGGCTGTAATCGGATCTCAGAACTCGGCTGGTGGGCGCTACGGGCATGGAGGTGGCCCGCACAGCTTTTCCGTGGACGAAGCCTGTGGTCAGAACTTGGGGAGCTTCCTGCTGACAGAGGGGAGCAGTGGGGGTGGGGACCGAGGCTGGTCCTGGATCTGCAGGGCCCGGTGGGAGGGCAGCATCTCGGACGGGGCCATCCATGCAGCGGTCTGGCTGGAGGCCGGCGCTGTCCATGCTGTTCCCACCACAGGTCCCCCGCGCCCCCCAACAACCCTGCTGGACCTCTCGATTGTTCTGGGGTGAGTGTGATCCAGCCCTCTTTTAAAAGACTCACAGCTACACGGTTGGAGGGTCACCGGGCACTTTCCTCAGCCACCTCCAGATGGGGCTGAGGTGTTCCTCGCAGGGGGCCCTGCAGACCCTGTGGCCTTGTCCCGACCCCGCCTAGGAGTCCTCAGCTGTCCCTCCTTGCCCTCCTGGGAGGGGGCAAAGAGACGCGGGCCGTCCTCACGGCGGCATGCCGGAGGCGCAGCGCTGGTCCGCCCCTGCGGGTGCGCGCCTCTGCCGTGTCCCTTGTCCCCTGTGACCCTGCGGAGGCAGGGGTTGACCGAAGGCAGCAGAGAGTCACACGTCAGACTCCGCAGCCTGTCGCCGCCCTGTGGGCAGAGCTGCTCCCAGTTTGCCCGCTGTCCCTGTGCATGGGCATCTCCGCCCCGGGCGTCACTGTCCCAGTCCCCTCGTCACGAATTAGTCAGTGTGGTGACTCGTGCTCTTTGTGTCTATGTCGGGGTCATGAGCTCTCCTGGTGGGAGACGTCATCCCTTAGCACCACTGCTTCTGTTCCTCCTCCTCTGGTCACTCGCTCCTCACAGCCACCGACCCCTGTGGTGGCCCTCAGGGAGGGGATATGCCCATGAGGAGGGCTCACAAGACGGGGAGGGTGGAGGGTACGGGCTTCTGATGAGTTGTGAGGACATGCACGTTCTGTGCCCAGGGCGCACGTCAGGGGTGCCACTATCAGAGGGCTCCCACTTCTCTCCTCAGGGCCCTGGTGACTCAGGTCCCCTGACAGGTCGCCTGTGTGGGGGACGAGTCCTTCTTCCCGGGCTGCTGGTGTCTCAGGGCAACTGCAGGGACGTGTTCCCGGGAAGCAGAAGCCAGCTGCTGGAACAAGCCCTTGTCGGGGACCCGGGACTGTCATGTTGTAGCAGGGACTT